>WYDI02010812.1:0-17816 GCA_009867235.2 Psittacus erithacus | reverse complement strand
CCCACGCGCATGCCTCGTGCACCCTGCAGAGACACCATCTTTCAACCCCGAGGTGTCTGGATTGCTCACAAGGCGTCACCGTGGCGCACCCAGTCCCAACAATTGCTAGGTTATCTTATCAGTCCTGCAGATAATTTTGGAGGTCCTGACCAGAAAGGCACTGAGGAGTGCAAGGAGGAGGAAGGGCCTCTGCAGGGTAGGAGGGTGAAGTTTCTTCCTCTAGGTATTAGCACTACAAGAAGATCGAAGTACAAACATTCAGAAAACAGGAATTATTTATGCTGAATGTGTAAGACAGAAAAGAAATGTACAGATTGCAGAAGCATCCAAAATGGCTTATAATATTGAGTGAATTAGCAGAATCCAGTGGTTTTTTTTCCCTCTTGGATGGCATGAGGGGAATTTTAAACAAGGAGTTAACATTTTCAGGGATCAAAATAAATGATGCCTCTGACAATCCCATACATTGCCTGTTTTTTATGAAACCACACTAGAAATGGTAAGTAGAGTTCTTACTTTCACATCTGCTATTCTTATGAACATACACCTGGCAATGTAGTATGTGTATATTGCTTCAGAGGAAACTCAACCAAACAACTATCACTTTATACAGCACTAACAGTCTTGGTTATAAACCCACTACATGTGTTTTATTTACTGTAAATGAAGTGTATATCAACAACACTGAATATGAAAATTAAACTTTAATGGGTCACTTTTATGATGTTAGAGCAATGTGAAGAGACATCTCTCATGTGATTTACTTTTTAATATTCAGTAAGGTAGTTTTAGTTGGAATGAATATATTTCCCAATTAAGACTCACATGACTATTTTCTTCAATTTCTTACTTCACACATACTTTAAGACCTGGAGCAACTTTTTCCATGAATTTATGCCAGTCCTTTTGGGAGTCTTCCAGTGTTATGTCTTAATGTTTTCTTTCTTTCTCTCTCTCTTTTTTTCTTTTAATACCATCATACCTTGATATAATTATTTTACTCTTATACATTTAATTGCACAATGTGATAAGGTATATTGATTCTGATAAATTTGTCTGCATCCACCACTATTAAATAAGTTTTGCATCTTAATTGCTTCTCACAAATCAACAGAGTTGTGGATGGGCTTTTTCTGAGAGAAAAATGTTTCATCTGTCCCATTTATGGAAGAGAGGAATGCGTGCGCTTTGCAATATATGTGAGTATACTTAAATGGATATATAATTTTATATTTATAAAATATATATTTGTATATGTTTAAATACATTAGAGATTGCTTCATGATGAGAAGTTTGAATCCAAGCAAAAATTTGAGTGAATCATGGGAAAATTCTGTTTGCTTTCAGCATTTTAGTTCAGTCTTTTTCTTCTGACAGTCATCAAGGTTTGATGAGGCAATTTCTCTTTTCAGCTTAGTCAGAGACTTAAGCCATCTCTTTGACTCAACATACTTCACTTACATTATGTTAGTTACGCATATTTATTCCATTTATCAGTAGATAAACCATGTTAGCTTTTATGTCTAGGTCTTTTAACCATACCTCCTGGGAAAGCAATTAAACTTCTTGTACTTGAAATGCCCAGACAGCTCAAACTATGAAAGCAGAAGCAGGTCTGTCCAGACCCCAGAAATGGCTCCCTGGCTTCCATGACAGATAGTATTATGAAAAGCTACACAATTCAAACCAATTTCTCTGAAAACACTTCTCACAACAAATTTGAACCTCTCCTTGTCTCACTGCTTTGCCAAAGGCTTGATCTCTTCCAAAAAGTATAGTTTCCCTGTGAAGGCTTCATATTCTCATTACTCATTCCCCCAGCCACTCCATAGTTGCACATTGTACTCAGAAAAACACAGGGGCAGCAGTGCCCTGCTGCCGCTGCAGACACCAGCCAGTGCCAGAAGGAGCCTAGAAGTGCCACCAGCAATGGGCCAACATCCTCACACAGTGTCCTTAAAAACTACCTCAAGCCAGCAGGAGCGCAGCTTATCCCACCCTAGTCATCACTACATAGTTACTACCAAACATCAGTGAAGAACTGTACTATGTGGGTGACATTTAAAACATATTTGAGTTCAGCTTTTGCCATATCTTCTTTAGCTTGTTTTCATCTTTTTAAGTAGTATAGAGTATCTAAAATTGTATTTTATCTTTTTTTCCTGTTAAGCACATTCTATCATAATGCCACCAGGACTGGCGCATTCACATAAACATTCACATGTTTTTATAATAAACTTGTGCTAACACAAGTCATATTTAATCTGTCTCAGTTTTTTTTAATTTAAAAAAAAAAAAAAAAGAGCAAAAGAAAACAGGCATTGATAAATGTTTTTTAATATTGCCTATAACAAGTTGTGTGATTTGTAAATAACAGTATATTTTTTAAAATTACTGCACAATATTTTTTTACATCAGTAGTTCTGTTTGTTTCCCCCAAAATGGAAAACACCATTCTTCACATACACATGCACCCAGTTCCTTCTCAGTTTGCCCCACATTTTAGTGAGTATCTCAGCTGCAAACACTGCCACAAAGAAACTAAGCTACCCTGGTAGCTCCATCCTTCACCAAGACTAGCAAAGGGCCACATAGTGAGACCATGTTACTTGAGATACTATTTCCCTGGAAACAGAGGTACACAAAAAGTGGCTTGCTGTGTGTCATTTACCGGAAGGGAGATAAAGATGGCCAGATTGGTTGTTAGAACTGGAAATGTCTGGGAATTTCCAGCGTTGAGATGCAGTTGCTGCATGTAAGCACAGTTTGATGGTAAGTCAAAGTCAGAAGGGGCTTTACTATAATTGTTATCATATTTGTTATTTAGACAATTGCCTCTAAAATGTTCCAGCTCCTTTCTAATGAGGCAGGGAGAATCCTGTACCCAAATGAGAGCAGTCTAGGAAAAATAAATGAGGAAAAACCCACTTCGAATGTTTCTGCTTCTGCGTATTCATCTACCTATGTTCTTTAAGTGTACACAAGCAGAAACATCTCTAAATCTTTCTTCAGTACTCTGCAGTATTTTAACCTTCGAAAAAACTTGGCAGCCATTACAGGTTGAATTGAATGATAGTCAGATGTGTGTGTTTTCTGGAAATATTTCATGAGCCTCAAGGTTTGCCATACATCTTTCGTGTGGCCTTCCATCTTTCAGCTCATCACATTCACTTGTTCTGTCTTGCTTCAGATTAAATGGGAAAGCTGTCAAGAGAGAGGGACGTATTTCCCCGAGCTGTTTATGAACTGACTAGCACCATTCAGCTTCAGTCCTGCCTGAATACTTTCAAGCACATGAAACACAATAATAAAGTGTCTCAAACAAAGAAGTCCTACAGATGAAAAGGGTAAGCAAACTCTGGAAGTGGTGAGTAATGATGCTACAGGAAACTAACAAAAGGCAAAGGATTTCTGTTCATATGATTGCTCTCTGGGTGATTAGTAGTAGGGATTTCAAAAGGTCTTATTGTTCTAAGAAGCCTCATTATGCACAGATCACAAGACGGGGGATTTCTCTATCCAGCAGCAGCTGACGTAAGCAAATTCTCCACCCAGTCCCAGGTTTCAAAACATGAGGGTCTGTCGTACTCCCAGTACCACACTGACAGCCTTGAAGAGACAACCAGGAGGCAAGCTATGTCTGCAGGACCAGTTACTTTGTTAGGTACAACAGAATCAGTGCCAGGATGTGTATCAGAAGGTTTCCAAAACTGCCTCAGAGTCTTACCTGACACTGTTAATTCTGCCATGGCAAGTTCTTCCCTAGCAAATTCCAATTGAAAAGCCATTGCAAAGACATTCTCCCTTAAATTTGAATGAAAACGCCTTATTTCAGCTAAGCCAAATAATTTCAACATTTTGTTCAAGCAGAAACTGAAAGTTTTGTCTTTGTTTTTAAAAATCTTGATTAGAAACAATTTGTGCAGGTAAAAATATCTTTTTATTGTTGTTCTAGAAATGTTCAGTTGAACAGTTTCAACCTTCTCAGCAATTTCTCACAGCTAAAACCATTTTCCATATTTAGCTCTGAATAGTTTTAGTTAACCTCTGCTGCCCTTTTTTACTGAATAAACTATACATCCAAAGCCAATCACCCATTCCTGCATTCCTGTTTCTAAGCAACTAGAGATGCAACTCTGGCAAGTGACTCCTGTGAGAAAAGGAATCTGTTGCAGAAGGGAGGCTGAGGAGAGGAAAGCAAGATTAATTAAAAGAAAATCAAGGTTTTTTATGTTCTGGTTATGCTCTTTAGTGCATCAAGTGGTGTCATCTCATACATGGAATGAGATTGCTGTGTCCCTAGCTGTGCCTGCCTCATCCAGGGAAAAGGGTTTGGCTTATTAAGTGTTTGAAAAGCCCCCTTTGCACTGGGGAGGCTAGGCTGGGGCCACAGGACCTGAAGTTGGCAGTGAGAAGAGCTTGTGCACCTTGCAGAGCCCTTTTTATCCTACTGAGCAGCTGGCACCCTAATGGTCACCCCCACTGATGCTTTCCCAGTTGCTCAGGCAGAATGGGAAAGAAAGGTTTCTGGCAAATGGATGGAGGCAGATTTGTGGGAGAGGAAAGGGAGGACAATGATGGGAAGCCAGAGCTTCTGGTCCCCCCTGGTTTGTCCAGTACTACCCCAACCACTGGCCATGATACTAACAGCCACTGCTCTTCCTTGCTGTGCCTGTCCCAGCACTTGCCACACAAACGCTGGATGCAGCATGATGAGGATGGCTCTGCTGCTCTGCACCTGCTCAGCCACCACCTGCACTACCTAGGGGACACCCCTTCCACTACCTTCTTCCATGGGAGACAGCTGGGGTCCAGGGCTGCTGACCATGCCCTCTCTGAGCCTTCCAAGCAAGCCTTGCCCTTATGACATTCTCACTCATGGGACAAACTGTGCCTGGAGAGGAAAGGAGAGGTGCCACTTATGTTTTTCATCCATATTTGGTTTGATGACCTGATTTGAACATTTTTACTGTTTAAAAAAATCCAGCACCCAACTTGCTAGATTAAATAAAAACCCGCTCTTCTTCCTTCCTTCATACATGCCCACAAAACTCTCAGCGTTTTTTAATGCTTCAACAGACAGTCAAACGTTTTTAAGTTGCCATAAATCAAGATGTTTCTAGCTATAACTGGTCTTGAGCAATGCTTTCGTTAGTGTCATGGTATAAGCCCAGTTGGCAACTCAGCCATGCAGCCCTCACTCGCTCCCCTCCCTTCCTCCACCCAACTCCCAGAGGGATGGGGAGGAGAATTGAAAGAATGTAACCCCCACAGGTTGAGATAAGAACAGTCCAGTAACTAAGGTATAACACAAACCGCTGCTACTACCACCAACAATAATAATGATAGGGGAAATAACAAGAGAAGAGAATACAACCGCTCACCACCCGCCAACCAATACCCAGCCCAACCGAGCAGTGATCTAACCCTTCCGGGAAACTGCCTCCAGTTTATGTAGTGGGCATGATGTGCTGTGGTATGGAATACCTCTCTGGTTAGTTTGGGTCAGGTGTCCTGTCTCTGCTTCCTTCCGGCTTCCTCTCCTCCCTGGCAGAGCATGAGGCTCAGAAAGTCCTTGGTCAGAGTAAACATTACTGAGCAGCAACTAAAAGCATGTGTTATCAGTGCTGTTCCCAGGCCAAAAGTCAAAAACACAGCACTGCACCAGCTACTAAGAAGGAGAAAAATGACCCCAGGACAGTTAGAAATTCTCTGGGTCCCCAATGCAAGAAATTTCTGAGATTCCTAAGGAAGAGCAGTATTAGCAGGACAAGGTGATGATACTCAGTCTGTACATCCAGTTTTTGTTACTAGGGTGACAAAGGTTTTGAGGCGGCTTAAGTTTGAGGTATTTTGGCTTCTAATGTAAGTTTAGTAGCTCACATGCTCCAAGAATTAAATTCTAATAATTTACCAGAAATGATTTTTTTATGAGGAAGAGTGAAGGGGAATTGGAATCAATAGCCCTGACTTAAATGCGCATTCATTTCCTCCAGCCCCTTTTTGTTTAAGTATATATTGTGCAAGTTGCATCTGAGATTATATGGCTGGGGAAGGAAAGGAAATGAAAAAAATAATGCAGGAGGACAAAACAGTGTCTTCTCAACCTTTGGACCTTTCTGTGTAATCTACAAGGCAAATTCTTCAGGTCAGAGTCTCATCCATGGGGATTTTCCACTTCCCCACTCTTGAGGAGCCCATGGAGACACTGACATCCATCACTGACACCCATGGAGAACTGAACTGTCTGATAAGAGATCACTTGTCTCCCTCAAGCTCCCACAAAGGTACTCAGTGCACAGACCAGTATTTGTGTTATGCTGTGAAGAGAAAGGGTAGGCCAAAAGAAGCTGGCAGCCATGTCTTTTTAATGAGCCATGTGCTAACAAGCCTGGCTGTGAGCTGTTACAGATGTGAACTGGACATTCTAATGAGATGCAGGAAATTCAGGAGGCCAGAAAACCTCTTCTGGTTTTCTGGTTACACTGATAGGATCAAAGCCACTTGTGTTCTACCTGGCATGGCCAAGCAAGAGATATGCTTGATGTCCTTAATGAAAACATTATCATTTGGAGTAAAGGCAGTGATGCATGGGTGCAGAGGGGATAAAAGAGGGGCCAAGTCATTAGTCAAGAATGAGAGCACAGACAGGACGGGATCCTGCAGTGGCATGTTAAATATAGTAATATTTTCTTTGATTCCCCTGTTACATATTCAGAGATGCTGGACCATGAGCAGGGCCTCGTTGTGAAAGGAGATGGCCTGGATGAATGATCTGGTAAGTAAGGGAAAGCAAACCCCTAGCAAGAGAATAAAACCCTCCTCCCTACAGAGCAGAGTCTCCAGCCGACGTGTCCAGTGTGGAAGAGATGCCTTTTCCCAGTGCTTTAGCAAAGGAGTGTTCTTGTATTCCTCTTTGAGCATGAGTCAGACGCAGGGGTTGCCAAAAAGTCATGCCAAGTCCTGCTCTCAGTTATATATGCCCACAACAACACTGCACAGGAGCAGATGTTATCTCAGCAACAGCTGAGACATCGGAGCAGCTGTGGGCTGCTATTTGCAGCTCTGCAGCTCCTTGCTTCCATCTCTTGTTATCTTTGTACAGTCTGCTTATCAACTGTATTGCATATGGTATTGCTTACTGCCAGGCCTGCAAATTCAAACAGATCAATGGTAAAAGTCTGCTTTTACTGATACGTGACAGTTAAAACTTGTTTTTAACTAACTGATGAAGCACTTGTCAGCAGATGTCCCAGTTGACTTGCTTTTTGTCATACGAACAGGCTTATATATAAAAAAGCATAGTCTATGTAATGAAATAGGATGCATATACAGACCTTTCCCTGCGCAGCTGGGTGGGGTAGCTGTTGCCAGCGCTGTGAGGCTGCATAAAATATGCAACAGTGACACCTATTGGCACACAAACTTTGTGCAGTTCCCTGCTTTATTCCGCCGCGGTATTTTCAGCTGCATTTTCGGTAACAGAGTATCCAACCCACGCTGCTGCGGTACCATGCTGCCACTCTGGGACACAGGCCCTGAGAGCTGGCAGAGTTGCTGGGGAAAAGAGATTCTTGGATACTTGCTATTAGGACGCAAAGGAATTTAGTCTCTATGAATGGCCTATTCTCTTTGAACAGTATAAACTGCAGATCATGCTTCTGCAATCCCTACGCACTGTGGACTCTTTCGTGGCATTTGGTTTTGTTTGTTTTGGTTTTTTAAGACATTTCCACCTGTGTAAAACTTCATTTGTAGCAAAACACGTTGTTTTGTGACATGCTGGATTGGGAGACAAGGGAATGACACTGCACTGCAAGAATTTTTTGTCTTGGGAACCCAGTGATTCTCCAAGGCACAGACTGCTAGCAAAAACATTTCTTTTGGCTGTAAAGTCCTTGAGGCTGTGTGTTAAGTCCAGCCCAGAGAACTGCAGCAATCTTCAAGCTCCACATTTCCCAGCTCACGAGGAAATTGAAGAATTACGAGTTCTGGAAGTCCCTGGGTTTGTGGTTTTAGATCACTTGACTTGCCAGACCCATCTATTTCAACATGACAGAATTTACACTCCAGGAGTAATTTTCCTGAGGAAGATAACTAATTCTGATCAGGGCTGCAGAAAGTTTTGACGTCAGTTCCTTTGATGCACGTATTTGTCAGTATGCCTGTGCATTGAGAGGGTGAGATACTGTCAAGGACACAGTTAACATGTATTAGACACTTTACCTTCTTCTCCTTGCCTGGTTGTGAACAATAAACAAGTGGATTTACTCCCTTTCTTATTCACCATAACAATGTTCTTTCATCTTTTCTGATTTAGGATGGCATGTTTTAAGCGTTTGCTTCTAGGTAAAACTGTCTGCTTACTGCATGGGCAAAACAATTATTCTAGCTGAGTATGTGCTTCAATAACTAATATTAACTCCCTGTGATCTTTTCCAATTTCCACAATTATACCTGAAACTGTGTGGCTCAATGCAAGAGGATAAACTGAGTTCCTGTAATACAGTGTTCTCAAGTATTTCAGGAGCATTGTTATGTCAAGTTAAATCTCCAATTTTGTTAGGCTTGTTAGATTTTTTTAGCTCTTTTTTCAGTGAAAATATTTCTGACTATTCTGATTAGTTGCAAACAATTTACTTAGCACCATGTGGCTCTGAAAAGATGTAGGGAAAAGGTTAAAGGATGATGTATTTTAACCAAGTGACATTTGTTTGCCTTCCTTGTCCCATCAGAGAAACCTCAGAAAAAAAAGAGAAGAAACCCTATAAAATTTATTTGAAAGCAGATTTTAATTTCTATTTTACCTGTTCCTTGTGATAAAGTGGTAATCTAGTCAAGTTTTATTGTATGAATGAGTTTTAACTTTCTCACATCTAAGTCAGCTGTCTGTAAAGAAGCCAAAGCTGAGTGAGACCACACATCATGAACATTACGAAATCTTGGGTAAAAAAAAGCAGAGGAGGAAAGGACTGTGAGGAGACTGGATTTCCGTTGTGGTCACAGTCCTTGCTGTTGCCCAGGGAGAGGTGGTAGATGATGCATTCACTGCTAATGACTAAGAATGAGAAAAATACTGCCTCTGGAAGAAGTAGCTCTCCTACACAGCAATGCAATTAAAACCCCAGTGAGCAGTAAGGACAAGAATCCTGTGGCATCAGAGCTTTTCTGGGTGAACAGTTTTACGCATGCGGTACATGATGATGATGCTCCTTGGGTTGCAAGCTTTTCCCTCTTTGCGCAAGTAATCACTGTGCAAGGTGTCACTAACAAGCCCCTGGACCCAGAGCTGAAAACAAGGGGAAGCAAATTCACAGGTGTATTCACGCAGCTTCATTCCTTTCTTCTTTTTCTTTTTAAAATTAAAATATCACTTTTATCTAAGTGTTTTCTACAGCTGTCATAATTGGTTGTATTTGTGAATCTAGATGTGTGGGTTTAGAAGACATCTCCAAACTGGAGGCACTTGGTCCTGATTATAAACTGTGTCAGTTTGAGGAGTTAAAATGATACATGCAGCTCAGATGATGATCAACCAGCATAAAGGAAAGTGAAGAAGCCACAGACAAAAGGTCATATTGCAAAGTACCTGTATTTCTGTATAAAATGTCCATCATATTGCAATACTTTCTTCATCAGTTCTGCAGATAAGCTTGGCTTTTAAAAGTCTCTGCAACTGTCTAGCTGCAGAGACAATTTGCTGGGGTTCAGAAAAACACTTCCTGCCTCCTCCTTGGCTTCTTTCTTCCACATGTCCTTTCTTGATAAAATTGGCCAGCACAGTATTGCTTGGAGATCCATCAACAAAAGCATCCAGTCACCAGCATGAGGATTAGGGGGACCAGTCAGTGAAAGAATTGTTACGGTAATATTAACATGGAGACAAATGTGACAAAAAAAAACCTAAACACAGTTAAAGGGTAGTCCAACAGATTTTCTGCTTTGCTTCAAACTTAGCTTGGTGCCTTTTCCTAGGGTGTCAAAACTAGTCCCAGCTTGCACTTGGCAAGAAGCCTTTATCTGTGGTTTCGTCCCTAAAATAGAGTCCTGACAGATACTGACACTTGTGATGAATCTTGAGAGCTGGCATGCACATTCATCGCTTGAGGATGGGCATTAATACAAGGAGAGATGGACATGCACTTGTTTGGGGTTTTTTTTATTCCTTATCTTTTCCCAGTATGTTCTGCAAGAAATGTTCTTTGATAGGAATGTTCCATCTGTCAGTGCTCAGCCATGTATTTTGCTGAGATCAAAGCAAATCGCAGAAGAAATGTCCTAAATAAAAAACCTATTCCAAAATGCATCATGTCTTTCCATAATCCAAGTACAACAGCTAAGACTTGTCATTTAAAAATAAATGGCATATTATTTCAGAAAAATATCTTCGTGCTCCCAGCCCCATGCTGTCCTCAGGCACATTTTTCCCATAGTCTAAAACTTTCTGTTAAAGTAGGAAGCTGATTTTTATGGTGCATGGCCATTTTATATTCTTTTTGGCAGCAGGGAATATTTATTTCAATCAAAATTTTCTTGCAAATTCACTAAGCTGTAGGAGAAAAAAATAAGGTGTGAATTCAGAAAGACTTATTTATAAAAGTGAGATGCTATCCCACTCAACTTATGTTTTGGCAAGCTATTGATTATATGCTCATGGTCAAATATGTCAACACAGATAAGATACTAGTATGAAAATCCTTTGAACATATTGATTGGAGATTTGACAGAATTCTCAAATGCTGTAGCAGTCAAGAGTATTAATCTTGGGGAAAGCAAAGGTCTGGGTGCAGTCTGTTCAGAAAAAGAATATCCTTTGTTTCCTTTTTAAAGGAAAAATAGAAAAAGAAAATAATGTTCATAAACCTAAAGTCAGTCTGTAAACATGCAATTACACAGCATCAAAAAATTGATCACAGCTCTTTTTTTTAAGAAACAAATTATACTCTAAAAGCAAAGATTTAATTAATTAATGAAGAAAATAACATATGCTGACCCAAATTTCTATATTTTTTCTGCAGAAACATATATATATCCAGATGGAAGAAAATATGAATTTTATAACACGTATGCAGTGTAAGTATATATCATGTCCAATGATGCATTTAATGCATTTAAAATGCCACATGCAATATACATCTATAATATATAATATGTTATAAACATATAGCACTATTTATTTTATGACAAATATTTAAAAGTATGTAAGTTGGTCCACCATTTCAATTGGAAAAAAAAAAAAAAAAAACCTTTTCAAAGTAATTTACAGAATTTTACTTCCTATGGCAGAATTTGCTGTGTATAAAGCATCATTAATCCCTATAAAACTGACACTTACCAGTCATGAGTTGAGTGTAGTTAGTATATTTTGCGGAAAAAAGACTTTTTTCTTTCAGTTTTCTTGTTTCTCATTTATCTTTTTAACTGTCAGATCCTCCCTCAGCAGTCTTTTACTGCTTTGAATGGATCAAAAGTTACAGGTTGCATAGCCTTTGGCACTTTTCTCTGCTTCTTGGACACCTATATCCTTCCTCTGAATACAGAGAGCAGCATTTTATGCAAAGCCAGCTTGCATCACTGCTGGAAGAACCTAAAGAGAGTAGTGCAAAAGATACTAACCTTAAAGAAGTATTTATAAAATCTATACATTATGTCACACCTGCTGAGTGTAACTACAGAGGAAAATGAAGGGAAAGATATCTGACAAATAGAAGCATTTTTCAGAACAGTATATTTCTAATCATAGCTCAATCTTTGCAGATCAATTTGTACGTTCTAAAACTTGTGCTTTGTGTCACTTCTTTTTTATATTTATGTTAATATATTAATAGCATATTAATAATATTTATTTATTTATTCATGTGTACTTCATCAATTTAAAGTCCTAGATTTGCTCTAACACCAATGAAATAATAATTTCTGGTCTGAGCATCTGCTTCATATGCTGTAGTAGTGGCATGAATCACCAGTCTTAGACAAGAACTTCATATACTATGATACACTATCTGAATTTAAAGGAGCTACAGATTTAATTCTGAGATGTTTTGCAAATGGAATGTGCTGCTGGCATTGAACCTGTTTACTTATATTGCATGAGGGGTTTTTTGGGGGTTTTTTTCAGGGTGTGCAGGTCATATTCATCCCTGGGTGAACATAAAACATGGAAAGGCTCTCTTTATTTAACCTCATGATTTAAAATTTGATTTTTGCTGATGCTGGAAGAATTCATTAAATTAAATTACTGATTATCAAATTGAATGCAAATTACACTTCCTTCTGATTCCTTTTACAAATACCATTGAGCCAGTAAAATAAAGGTAGGAATATTCACACAAGTCTGGAAGATGATGGAGTAATTTCTAATCAGTTTCTTCACATCCAAATATATTCATTATATCTATTTTCTGCCAAGTAAAGGATACAACGTGCCTCTGATGCACCCAGAATGCTTCAGACTGGCTGCCTCTGGGCAGAACTGCAGATGCCATTTCCTTTCCTGAACAGAGATTGTCTGAGCTGAGCCTACAAGCTCCCTGACCATGATAATTTCTGTTTCTGTGCTGTCTGCCCCATTTGCAGTTCTGCCTTTCCCACATACATGACATCATCAACTTCCTGGCCAGCTGAGACAAGGCATTGACTTAGTAGTTTAGGTCATGCCTACGTTAAGTATGATTGAGGCAATTACACGCAATGGCCTTGTTGCTTCTTTCATTTTCTATCCATTGTCTTAAGAGCTACCTGGTATTACTCTTAAATTTTTGCAGAATCCAAATCTGCTTGACTTGAGGCTATTCTCACTTCATCCTTACAAACATGACATCTAAAATGCAACTAAATTTGGTCATAAATATTTTTCTTTCTTTCTTTTAGGTTCTTTGCTCACTTATAGTATCTTTTTTGGTATCTGCCTTAAGGCTGTTCAATTCCTGGTAGCTTTTGCTCCGTCTCGATAGAAGAACGTTTCAGGTTTGGATCTACAGCCCAATTGATTTCACTTTTAATCCAGCTGAATTAAATTCATACTAAACTTTTCCCTTTAACATACTCATGATCCTGTTGAGTAGTGAAAAGTGAAGGAATGGACTGTAATGGCTGTTAAAGAGATCCATTTGTCTTTCAGTTTTAAATATATACCCCACCTATTGCTAACCCTTGTGTTGTCAATCATCCTAACATTAGTTCAAGTGAGTTTTTCCAGACTATAATCCTTGCTCTGTTGCTATGGATCTGCAGTATTTGGACAGTGAAATTCATGGGTTATTTCCACTCATACATTTTTTAAAGCACCTTCATCCACTTTTTAATCATTGCCTTAGAGATTTAATTCCATTCCCATTTCCCTGCAGCATAGAATTTTGGAATCATATAATCAACTAGGTTGGAAAAGACCTTTAAGATCATCAAGTCAAAACATTGTCCCAGGACCGCCAAGTACACCACTAAACCATGTCACTAAGGGCCTTATCTACGCGGTTTCTGAACACTTCCAGGGATGGTGATTCCACCACATCCCTGGGAAGCCTGTTCTAATGCCTGACTACCTAATTGAAAGCAAATAGGTGTGCCACTTTTTCTTACTCTGCCATGCTTGGTACTTTTTACACTGCTATCCTTTTCCTCTCCCATTCCTCTGACTTCTTGTCAGCACACTGGGAAGATCTTTGTGAAAGCCACGATTGCCACTGGCATTCATGCAGATTTACTGGCTCGGGCATCACCTGGCCTCCTAGCATTGTTTGGATAAATATACTCCATAAAACAATGGTATAGAGCTGTCTTGCAGTTTTATTTGCTTCTAGAGGCAAAACACAGGGAAAGAAAACTGATCTGAAGGTGTGAGAGGTCTTGAAAGAGTGGTTTCAGAGGATTCTTCAGCTCTCAAACTTACAGTGTCACAGGACAGCCTCAGCAGCGTTGAGTGGCATACATCTTTCACCAAAACTAGCAGGTAGATGGTCTTTCTTTACGTTTTTCTAATCAGACCCTGGTACTTTCATTTCATAATGCTTTGCACAAGTGTTTTCAATAGCTCTTTTGGTATGATTGCTGCTTCTAAAATAAAGAGTGATAGTATTATTTCTACCTTTGCATACAGTCTAAGTCCGTTTTTCCAAGTTAGCATTTGCTTCAATCAGCTGGAAGCAGTTCTCCTATAGCTGTCACAACACAGTAAAGAAATAATAACCCAAGTTAAATATAGGCTCATGCAGAATAGTCTCCCATGGCAAAGAGCAGGAAATTGGTTGCAGTTGAACTAATATTTCTCTTGAAATGATTGGTAACTGCTATTTGCTATACAGCTTCTGCACACCCCTAGGCAATTCCGAAT
The DNA here is from genome assembly GCA_009867235.2 of Psittacus erithacus. Taxonomy (NCBI): domain Eukaryota; kingdom Metazoa; phylum Chordata; class Aves; order Psittaciformes; family Psittacidae; genus Psittacus; species Psittacus erithacus. The sequence continues at coordinate 3,487 of WYDI02010812.1, read as the reverse complement.
GCCTTTGTAAAACTGTCTGAAGCTGCGTGCCTGCGTATGGAGAGGTAGTGCGATTTCTCAGGCTTGTAGCTTTTTGGCACAGCAGAAATGCTTGTCTATATAAGAGTGCTGTAGAAAATGTATAGTGTATCAGATAACCCATGTATAATATGTCCCCTTTCTGAGTAGAGAATAAAAGAAGTGCATCTCAAAATAGAGAACTTCCATCCAGGCTTACAAATTCCTCTGTCTCGGATATTTTAAACAGCTAAAGAGGCAAAACCACACAAAAGGATGCATACAGTTCAGTACAGTGTAGGTGAGTATATTGGACATAAGGCTCAAAACAATTTTTTGAAATAGATGTAATGTTCTTTTTGCATTCTGTATATTTTGTTCCTAGATATTGAAATTGTGCTATTGTATTTGCACAGAGAGGTATGAAGACATTTCCAGTCACTCTTCTGTGTACCCTATGTACAAATCATGCACTATCCAATCTCTCCCAGGTGAAGTACTCACAATATTCTCATCTTCTTTTTTTTTTAATCTATTTCTGTGACCCATTTCCCCATTCCCTGGTTTTCAACAATTGTTCCTTCCACTCCAAGTGTAGCTGGGTGTAGGGACACTACAAGCAATGGCAATGTCAGAACTGATATAACACAGGAGCAGGTGGGATATTACATGCAAAGATACATTTTGTAATGATTTCTTATAGCCACCATAGCAATAGAAAATGTGTTCTTTACTAATAAAAGAATTTTCAGTAAATAATAATCTCAACAGAACAATATTTTTCAGGATAAATAGTCTATAGACATGATGGAAAGGAAACACTAATACACAAAAATATTCAGTGCTAACATGAATGCCTGTGGTAAGTAGATTTATTATTATCTTGTTCTGAATGACTTTCTTTCTTCAGTAGATCAGCTGTCAGAAGAACACCCCCAATATTTTCACAGTAAGTCTTCAGAGCTGATACTGAGATCATCAAATGACACTAGTGTTCTCACAAAAGCTTTACTGCTGCAGTGGCCACATTCGTTCCACTGCAATTACTCACTCCCCAGTTTAAATGAAGGGAAGCACCCCAGTGACGCCACTGACACTGCACCTGGAACTCTCCTTACCTCAGTGAGCTACCAAACAGAACTGTAGTATGACAGGAAAGAAAAGAAATCTTAGCCGCATCAAAACATATATTTCCCTGTCTGGTGTAAATATGGCAGTAGAATTGAAATGGCTTGAAGTGTGTTTGAGAGATGACAGTAAAATTCACTTTCTAGACCCATTAAAGGTAAAAATATGACTTGTGAGATATTTATTTAACTAAGGAACATAAACAATGTTATGCGACTTCATGGAAAATTGGATTTTTAATTTCACATACCTAAATACCGAACATCATAAGCTATATAGGGACATCCCAATAGCAGTAGAGTATTCTTGGAGTTTCTGTCACAATATATTGACTCATCTAAACATCACATAGTTACCAAAGCCTAACCAAAGTTCAGGTTGCCTTTCCTCTGAACAGTATTCTGCTGGGTAAAGCTGACACTTTGAATACACAGAGATAACTGAAGCTTCATTTGCTACTCGTTGCAAGATTGTAGATGAAATAGTGATGTTTACAATGCAGCCAGGTAAAAATTTCTCCCTGTGCAGACGGCAGGAGGCTGCAAGTGTTTTGTAAAATTTAATATAATAACTACTTACATCAAACCCATGAGTATTTGAGAATTACCTTCTTCTTGTTTCCAGGACAATCACTTTTTCTCCACAGGATATGAGAAAACAACCTATTCATTGGTTTCTAACATTTCATAGAATCATAGAATGTTTTGGGTTGGAAGGGACCTTAAAGCTCATCTAATTCTAACCTCACTTCCACAGGCAGGGACACCTCCCACTAGACCAGGTTGCTCAAACCTGTCCAGCCTGACCTTGAACACTGCCAGGGATTGGGGAAGCCACAACTTCCCTGGGAAACCTGTGCCAGTGCCTTTTCACTCTCATAGTGAATAATTTCTTCCTAATGTCTAAGCTTAAACTACCCTCTTTCAGTCTAAAGCCATTCCTCCTTGCCCCATCCCTACATCCTTGTAATAAGTCGCTTTCCAGAATTCTTGTAGGCCCTCTTCAGGTATTGAAGACTGTTATAAGGTCTCCCCAGAGCCTTCTCTTCTCCAAGATGAACAAGCCCAAGTGTCCCAGCCTGTCTTCATTAGAGAGGTGCTCCAGCCCAATTTCAGCCTAGAAAGCATTCTAAGTTTAAATGTAATAATTTTTACATCTTATGTGGGCATTATTTTGCCTGGTTTTAAGTATCTAGAAGTTTTCTGTCTAGTCTAAGCTAATCTTTTAGGCTCCCTTTATAGTCAGTAAAGAGAAGCCAAATATGCCTCTGGAAAGGCTAAATGAAAGAATGGAAAATGCTGGGATAACATTCATTTAGTGTGATTGAGTATAGAAAACTTAACAGAATTGAAGCCATTAAGGCAAGCATATTCTCTTCAGATCAATCTGTAACATGGCAAAATACACTCAAGTCTAAACTCCAGTCCCAGGCACTCTTCCATTAAAAATCATGAGGCACTGATTCACTCTGTGACCACTTGACATAGAGATATATACCTAAAGTGGACAAAACATTGCCTAATGACTCATTAATCTGGTATCAGATTGCCCTGTATGTTAGTCTGATTCAGAAATGAAAGGCACAATTGTGAAATTGTGCAATGCAATTGTGCACTGTGACAGAGTGTGATGTTTTCTGCAGCTCACCCTGGAGGAACATGATATAAAAATCGTTTAATATAAGAGGTTTCCAAAAATTCATAGACATGGTCAGGCAGGCAGCCCATGCTCCATCCCTGGCAGTGTTTAAGGCCAGGTTGGACACAGCCTCAGGTGACATGGTCTAGTGTGAGGGTGTCCCTGTCCATGTCAGGAGGTTGGAATTAGATGATCTTAAGGTCCTTCCCAACCGTAGCTATTTTATGATTCTATGATTAGAACAAGTGTAAAGCATGGCAGAGAAAATGAAACTGATTAAGAAGTTGTAACTTAGTGAAGTTGTAACTTAGCAAAGTTGAAGGAAGGAAATATGGATGTTTACCTAGTGGATTTCCTGTTATGATATTCAAATATCTTTCTTCCTTAGAAGTGAATAGACACCAAGTTCAGTATTGAATAGAATATTCATATATGTGGTGGAGTTTTGTGTGCTTATCTGTAAAACAGTTTACAGCTAAAATTTAACTTATCTTTCAGCTCACTGAAATAAAAAACAAGGCATGCGGTAGCACACTGGAAATAGAGAAATGGAGATCAACACGCTAATAAGTACAAAGAACAAAGCTATAGTGTGAGTAAATGAATGCAAATGCAGTTGAAAAGTTAGACTAACGTCGGCATCGGGGGGGTCTGAGAGGGGCGATTATATGCCAGTCCCAAATGGATCACATCTGACGCCCTGGAAAAATAGCAGTACACGGAG
>WYDI02010808.1:7389-21988 GCA_009867235.2 Psittacus erithacus | reverse complement strand
AAGCCATTCCCCTTGGCCTGTCCCTGCAGGCCCTTGTCCAAAGCCCCTCTCCAGGTTTCCTGCAGCCCCTTTAGGCATCGGAGGGGCTCCCCTTAAGAAGCCTTCTCTTCTCCAGGCTCTCAGCCAGCAACATGTCACTGACTCCCTCAGTCCATCTCCGTGGGGAGCCGGACATTGTTTCCCTGAGCACCTGACAGTCCCTGCGGACGGTGACAGACCCCACCTGTTGCAGCAGGCAGCGAGCCGGGCCTTTGGCCGCCCCTACCAAGGCTGCTCCCTGCTGTACCATGCTAGCAGGCACGGGTTCCTCTCACGGAATAGCGGGCAGCGTAGACACCGAGACCTCTGCAGGAGCCTGATGGCAGGCCTCTGGGCACGGAGACAGCGGTTATAGGCGCCGCTTCTCCTCAACTCCCTGCCGGGAGCTGCCTGCAGAGGGGGGACATGGCTCGGGAAACCCAGAGCTCGCTGCCTGCTCCCACCCCAGCAGTGTCCCGCGCTGCCCGCACCCCTGCACAACCAGCCCCATTCGAGCGACGAGGCCAGGCCCGAGCAGAGCTCGGAGCTCTCGGCTGCTCAGGCCCGCAGGCCCCGGGCCAGGACGGCCGAGCCGGAGCGCAGCGGAACGGGGCAGGCTCGGGGTGGTCCAAGCCGGGCCGCCCGGCAGGGCCTCTCCGCGGAGCGGCTGTCAGCGTGAGGGGGGTGGCGGCCCCTGCAGGCCGCGCCTGGGCGGACACCCGGAGCATCGGCAGCCGGCGCCACAGCCCGGCGGTGTCAGTGCCACGGTGTCCGCCGGGGAGCGAGAGGCAAGAGCCGGCGGCCGCCCGCCCTCCCGATCCCCGCGGCCAGGCCCCCGTATGCAGCCCTCACCCTGGAGCGGCGGCGGCGGCGGATCGAGGAGCTCTCGCGGTCGTCCCGGCAGCGGCTGCTGCAGTCGCGGGACAGAATGTTCTCCAAGTTCACCTCCATCCTGCAGCACGCCGTGGAGGCGGTAAGGCCGCCGGCGGGCCGAGCCACGCCGCGCCGGGGATGCAAGCGGGGCCTACCCGGCGAGCGGGCGGAGCTGGGGGCTCGGCTCGCTCTCTCAGCGCGGCGCCCCTTCCCTGCCGCTTCCTCCGGGGCCTGCTGCCGGCGAGGGGCCCCACCGAGTTAGCATATCCGTCGGCAGCGGCGGCCGCGCCGAGCTTGGCTCGCCCGTGCCGCGGGGCAGGGAGGCGGACGCCGAGCTAGGCGGGCGGGCCGCAGCCGGCGGCGGGCTCCGGGAAGGGAGCGGAGCTGCCCCAGCGTCGGCTGTAGCCGGCCTGGGCTGCCGAGGGCTGGAGATAGAGGGAACGGAGGGACCGGGCGCTGGCCGGAGCTTTGCGGCCCCGGCACAGTGCCCTCGGGCATCGGGAGCCCCCGGGCTGTCAGCCCCGGTAACGTGCCTTCTCCGTAGGCCCCGGTGCCCTCGGCCCGGCCGCTTTCAGCTAAACGAGGGCGGAGGTGAATTCAGGAAACTTCTCCGGATTCTCTTGCTGTTGTGGCCAGCAGACAATAGTCGCCGTGTCCGGTGCTTTTGTGTGATGTTGTCACTAACAAAACCGACGTTTTCAGCCTTGGTTTCTGGTTTTTAACTGGGTGTGGAGGAAAAGGAGGCCGAAGGGACCTGCGGTTGTGTCCGGTCGGTTCTATTTCACCGAGTAAACACACACATCGATGTCCATCGCGGCCCTGGGGAGAGGGGAGCGGTGGGGCCTGACTCTGAAGCTGCCATTTCTGTAGGCCCCATTCAGCTGCTTGCTTCTCAAGACTCGTTTTGTGTCTGCAAGGGTTGGTTTTGTTTGCTTTTCCGTGAGGTGAGGTCCTGGTGGTAATGTCTGTAGTTTCCAGCACCTTTCTCTGTAAGCCAAGGCATCCAGGAGACTGGAGTTGAAGAGGTGCATGTTTGCCTGGGTGCTAAAAGCTGGCAGTGAAATACTGCTGGCAGTGAAGGTGGAAAGTGTTGACGGAAAATGGGTCGAATGGTTGAAAAAGGACACCCTTTGTGCTTTAATGTACCCCTCGATGCTGCGGATGCGTTATGTGTGTGCATGTAGTTCTGTGGCCTTTAGCAGGACCGCTCAGGTTTAAAAGTTAGGCCTGTAACTATTAATTGCAGGTGCCTACTTTGCTCTTTTAGTGCTGGAGTGGCAATTGGAAAGAAATGTTTGAAATAACGATGAAATGGCCTGAAAATTCTCTGTGACCACATATGAATGCCTTCAGTAGGCAGTGCTTTCATTGAAGGAACACCAGAAACTAGTGCCTGCCTGACTAAAGAAACCTTGTTAGTCTTGTGAGCTGTGCCGCAATTTGTATGAGTAGAGAGATTCAGGAGTAGAAGAGAAGTTATTCTTTCAGGCCCACCAATCCAAGATATCTAATCAAAGGTATTTCTAGAAGAACATTTACATTATTGATGTGTACAAAAAGTACTGCATTTATATGAGATCCATAAGAAAAACTAGGAAACATGAATGAGTTGAATGGAAAAGGGGAAGAATGGAGATGATAGGGACTAGATGATCTTATTTTAATCAAAAAAACCCAACACCTCCCCACCCCCAAGAAAAACAGACGCAGATGGAGAACGTCATTTGGCAAGTGACTGCTGTGAAACAACATGCTCTGTGTCCTTGCTTTACTCTGGTGTCCCTTTTAGAATCACCTTACCCTGCTAACACCACTGTGAGGGAGCTGCTGCTGCTAAGTATTGCGCTACATTGCATTTACAGGGTCATGACACACCAAGCACCACATGCTAGGAGTAAATCATGGAATCACAAAAGCAAGAGGATATGAAGAATGTGTCTTACTTCACCTAGGAAGTTTGACCCACTAATTCAAAGCCAGAACTTACAAATACAAGCTTTTAAACAGTTCTGGGGCTGTACGTGACTTTAAAACATTGTTTTATTATCTAATAAAAAGTATATGGGCTACTTAGCTTTGCTACTCTGAAAATGAAAACTGGTGTAAATCCTACATATTAGATAAGCTCAGCTTGATGCCGCCTGCTGTTCTCAGAACCTAGAGAATTCAGAGCATCATTTTTACTTGCTGTTGTTACAGCTGTGGAGCAAGTGTAGCTTGTGCAGCCTCATGTGGACTGTTTCAGCCTTGAATATCAGGATCAGAACTGGTAACTAAGATATAAATTCTCCTAGGTTTTGGGTGCCTGCTTCTGGGAGGAATTCATTTGCAGCTGAAGAGTTTTGAGCTGAGCTGGGCAATTAAGTACTCTTGGAGTGCCTAGTCTTAGCTTTCATTGGTAGGACTACTTCAAATCAGAATGGTTTGGGTAGCCTTTCTTCCCTGTCATTTCTCCTGCACATCATTTATATAATGCTCCTGTCCTACCTCAGGGCCCACAGGCCTGCAGACTTCAGAGAGATGTATTTAGATAAGAGTTCCTATGTTATTAGATAGTCTTTGTTATCTTACCCTCAATATGCCATCTTGCTGAACTATGACGAGGAGTTCCAAAGGTTGACAGTCTAATACACACAGGAGTATTTGCCTTTCACTTGCTGTGAGTGTGCCGCTCTTTGACTGCCTTCATGACAGGACTATAATGAAGCAAACATGAGGGACCATTTGCTTTTCAGTAAAAGTTTTCTTACCTTGAATAACTCAAAACTTTCAGTATTTTCTGCCTAAAATGCCCAAGAGTGTGAAATCATATTCCCATTTTCACTACAACTGAATCCTAATTTTTGCCATCTCTTTTCCTGTGTCAGTCCTGCCAGTATTTTAGATACTTTTACCCTTTTGGGAATTCTCTGCAGCATCCAGATGAGCAAGCACTCTGTCAGGTATCATCCTGACAGAGGGTCCTTAACGTGGCTAGGGTGAGAATGGTGGAGGGACCTGCAGTCTTTGTTCTGTTACCTTACTTCAGGGCAGAATAGAATAGAAATGTTGCTGTGTGGGGTTAATATTAATGAATCTGTGACAGTTTATATATGGCTTGTCCCCAAGATATTTTCTCTTTGCTATGCATTTCTGGTATACTTTTATCCCAGATGTATTCAGAGTGCTACATTGCCAGCAACATACAAAATGTAGTGTACACTAACAAAGCACCAAGTTAGATTTACTATTTCTCTTATCTTGTGCTCTTCACTCATGTTTCCCTAGACAAAATAGCTTGTCCTTAAAGCGGTCACTCTGTGTTCAAAGGACTTTTGTCTCGTTTGATCTGGGCTTTCAGGAGATGTTTTGTCTTAACAGTCAACTCAGAAAGATGTTTTTATGCTGTGTACCTTGAGCAGGAAAAATGTGATTTTGGTTACTTCAAACTTTGCAATTTGCTGTAAAACAAGATTGTTTCACTCTTGGGATTGGGGAATGAATTTAGATTTTAGTGCCTGCTGCACATTTTTGGGACCCCTCTCTACCAACCTATTATTTCCCTCTGTCAATTACACTGGCACTGTAATATGCCTTTTAGTAGCATATTTTCTGTCCATATTTTGAGGGAAAACTGAAAGAAACTGAGTCACTTGCTACCGGTACAGCTCCAAAATCATTAACTGCATAACTACTCAGAACAATGTTTCTTTTCGAACCCACTTTATTTGATGTAATGCCCTCACATTACCGATTTTTTTAACAAACCCTGATGACAAAATTTAACGCACAGCTCACGAGTGTGTGCAGTCTTAATTTTATATGCAAAAGCAGTGACCATGATAAGCTCTGGGCATTCATCAGCTGAAGAAATAAAGTAAACCTTCAAGCATTAGTCCTTTTTTAGATTTTCCATCAGGGCAAACATTCATGCTAGTAAAGTAGTAAGGTCAAGTGACTACTGTAGTTTTCCTTGTTTCAGTCAGGGGGTTGTAAATGCATTTCCCCTTGATTTCTCTTTGACCCAGTTTCTGCTTTCATTTTCACTCTGGCGTCTGACCAGACAGTACCTGTTATTCTTTTATACAGCGTTTTTTTTACTTTGCCAAAAGATACTGAAGGGTATCACCCTCTTCCATTGTTTCCATTCTTTTCAGTATTGAATTGCACTTCTGAAAAGCATACGTGGAGCATATGACAATGTTTTTTGCATGTATAAAAGAATTGCTGTTAAGCACTGAATATGTATAGGTTTCTTTGCTCTTGATGTTACTTTTTTCCCCTGCCTAAACACAAATTCTGTATACTTTTGAACGACACAGAATTGTATTTTGGCCAGATTTTATAACAAGCAGACTATAGTCCTGGTCAAAGATCTGTAGTTCTTCTGAGAACAGCACTTTTCCTGGAAGGAGTGGGGTTTGGTCATTAGTAATGTAATGTCACCAGAATGATAAGGTAGCATGTGTTAAGTTTAGCTTCTAAATGAAAACACTCACTCATTCACTCCCAGGAAGCTCGACTGCTGGATTTGGGGACCAGATGGAAAAGCTAATCAGTGTCTGCTCAAATGGGCTGGTTTTCAGTAGTGTTCAGTGGGGTTTGTCTATTTGACATACAACACCTGCACTGCAGTCTTTAAGATCTTAAGTTTTTTCCCCTAAGGAGGAGAGCTTCACTTTAAGATTAGGAATCGATAGCTCAAAATTAGTAAGAATACAGATTCAAGAGAATCATAGAATAGTTTCGGTTGGAAGGGACCTTAAAGATTATATAGTTCCAATCCTCTGCTACAGGCAGGGACACCTTCCACTACGCCAGGTAATGTATGTAATTACATCAAAATTAATTAATAAAATGGAGAAATAACTGCACTTCTAAGGTAATTCCTTCAAATTAGACAAATAGCAGGAATTAATAGTCTCAGCAGTGGATTTTGTTTTGCTTCAGAATCCTTAGAAAGGCATGTGTACTTTTACAAAAGAGTGATTCTTCAGATTGGCAGCTGTAAGATGTATTTCATCTCAGCTGGTAACTAATAATTCATCCTAAAATAGAAACTACAGCCTCATCCTAGAATTACCTGCCCTAGTAGGGTGAAAGCGTGTCAACCAAGTGTTTACGCTTACATTTTTCTAATGCTTTCCAGTGCAGGGCTTTGTTTGTCTATAAGCTCCTATCTTAGTCTTGATCTTTACCCTGATTTTGTGTTTGAATTACTAATTCAAGAGGATTGGGGGAAGGTGGGTTCAATTTTTGTCAGTAAAACACTTCTGTCAGAATAATACATAGCATTGCTGCAGTTGCATTTCTGTTACATATTACCTGGAATAGCTGTGCTGTAGAAAGCAGATTTATACTAAGTCCACTTGCAGTGGGAAGAGGAATTTGAGGGTGAAGGTTATTTTAGCTAACCAAGTAAAGAAGGACAATTTTTCTACATTGTTAAGAGTCACTGAGTCTGATAGCCCAATGCAAGCACAGCTCCGTATCACCAGGTCCAATTGGTGGCAATATATATCATATATTGCCAATCGTATATTTGCAATAGGCATGCAGGTACACACGCACACACATGCTAATGGTATCTCTAGTATCTGTCTTGAAATCCTTGATCAGAGAAGACCCTGTGAAATCACTGAGTGTTTTAATTAAAGAGGGCAGGACCTGTCCCTGAATTAGGTTTTCACATCTGAGAGGAGTCCCCAGAGGCATTTGTTGGACGGGAGATTGTCTGTATCCACAGTTCTCTCCTGCAGTGGATAAATTATTGACAGTGCTGAGAAGTGAAATCCTTTTCCTGGCACCACTCACAGCCACTAAATTCCATGTTAGGAAGGCAGATGAGGCTAGACGAAGCGGAGAGGAAAATCACATCAGTCAAGGATAAATCTTTAATGTTATCTCTCATGTGTTACTTTGGAAATAGAGTTGCCTGAGAGCCCTGGTATTCCTCAGAAGTGGTTTCTGTGCTATTCATCAGCCAGACTGGAGTTTTTGGTGTAGTTTTATTACAGAAATCTGCGAAATGATCGTTACATTGCTTGAAATACTCATCTACAGCAGCAAGTGTGACATACGAAGCATAACACAAAATATCATATTCTCAGACTTCAGTTTGTTGAGTTATTCTTCTGAATTTCAATAACTTAGTAAACTTCATTGTAAAACAAACTAGTTTTGTGCAGTGTGTGGTATCCTGATGCGTACTTTGTGGTAGCTGGGTGTGCTAAACTGGTATTTTCAGTGCCCAACTGTGGAAGTATAGAAGGCACAGTGAGTCCACAGGCTCTCAGGGAATGGATAAGCAATGGCCATTTGATTTCCTTGTTACCATTTGCAAGGGCACATTTCCACACAGGATGCAGGTGTAGATTAGTTACCAAGCACCGCTGCTTCTTCCAAGTCTTGCATTTCAAAGTCCTGTGTGCAAAAGGTCATTAACAATTAGCATTCTACTTTCTTATCTTGGCAGAGCATGCTGTTCCTATACTGGACTTTATGACTTTACCAAGATAAATTTAAGTGTCATTCAATTTAAGGAAGACAAAAGACTGATGTAGAAAACTTCCAAAACGCAGCGCTACCCAGTGAAGAGTATACAGGTGCCTGCGCCCCGTGCTTCTGTTTATCTGAGAACTACGGCAGCTCAGTACTTTTTAGGCGTTATGAGGAGACACTAGAGGAATTCATAGTTATTAATCTCAAGTGTGGTATCTGTAGCTTCTGGGGAGGAAACTTTTTCACTGTGAGGGTGCCTGAGCTCTGGCACAGGTTCCCAGAGAGCTTGTGGGATCTCAATTTGTTGAGATACTCAAAAGCTGCCTGGACATGGCCCTGAGCAACTGGTTCTAGGTGAGGCTGCTTCACCAGGGGGTTGACCAAGATGACCTCTAGAGCTTCCTTCCAACCTCAGCCACTCTGTGACTCTGTGGAGGACTGAACTCCATAACTTGTCCGGCTGGTTCAACTCCTTATCCTTCTAGAATGGGCACACCAACTTATGCATGGGATTCTTTCTGCTTGCCCATAGGTCTCATTGTTGCCATCATGTCAAGTGATAATCCTTTATTTTAGTATTGCCTATGAAAAAAATACTTGATGGTAAAAAGTAAGCCTCAAGGAATTAGGGTTAAGCCTTAGTAACAACAGACCCTCACATGATCTGTAGCGTGGGGTGGGTTTTCCCTACAAGATTCCTTATTTTACCTGCTCTGAACATTTTATATTGTGGTCACAAATGCATTGTTCGCCTCAACTTTGGAGAGCAGAATGGTAAGGTGATCATGGTCATTGTTTCAGGTACTGCCTGTGGTGTACTAGTTGTTAGTGCCTGGGGCATAATGAGCCGCAGGGCACCCAGTTTTCAAGCTCAGTGAGGAAGGAGCAGTACTGATGTTGACTGCGTGGGAGACCATGTTCTGTGTTATTCCTGGATGCCAGTCACACCCAACTGGCCATTCCAAATTCATCCAGAAAAGAAGAAACTTCCTTTTTTGTCAGAAATTAAATAAGAAACGTATTTGTTAAAAAACCCCACAAGCTCTGGGGATGGGGCTGGTAAATAGTTGTGGTTAACAGGAAAAAAAAGCATGTCAAAAACTGTTTGGAGCAGCTGACTGGTATTTTTAAGGAAGCCCAGGGAAAGAGGAGAACAGAGCATACAGAAAAGGAAGATGGCATCAAAAGCATATGTAAAAGGACATGATTTTTTTTCCTTACAGGACAAAACTCTGAGATGTAAACAAATCACACCTACATTTCTAGTGTTGTTTTGCTGCATGAGCAATTGCTTTTGTTGCTTCAAATAGATTGTCCAGTCATAGAGACATTGCAGATTATTACTGATGTTCACAAGCTAGGCAGTATGACATGGGGCTCATGCCATGAATAATGCATGTAATCCTTGTTAAAGGTAGAAAAGCACAGAGTAAACGTTATGGCACTAGTCTGCAGCAGTTTGCTTCCAAGTATAAGGTTAGATTCAATTTAATCTCCGAGGATGTATGTTTATTTCATTCCTAACTGGTTTTTATTTGTTGTTTGTTCTTTTCTCTCCATAGCTCGCACCTTCCCTTCCATTACAAGAGGATTTTGTTTACCACTGGAAAGCAATCACCCATTACTACATAGAGACATCAGGTAAAAGAAAACATTCTGGTTTTGCCTCTTTATTGAGAAAAATGTAATTCCCAATTTCTGTCTTGTTGAAAAGTAAAGATTAAGCAATACTAAAATGAGTCATATCTTTTATCAAAATACCACCAGCAGCAGCTAGTAATTAAAAATATTGTGTACCTCCATTCATGCCTTAAAAATGAGGCATGAAAAATGATAGAGGGGAGGCCTTCTTTCCTGAGTACCATGTAGAGAATTGTACCTTTCCACACCTGATCCAATTTCTGTCTTCATATATTCTTGTTTAATCTAAACAGACAACTACAGAAGTGTAGTCCCTGCTGTTAACCTTTTTATTGTTCTGCATCAGGGATTTTCTTTTTTTCCCAAGATTTTAACAAAAGTGATTTTGTGGTAATAGGTTTTAGAAGACATAAATTCTGAGTGCTCAGTATTAGGTCTTTCTTCTTCAGTGTCTTGTCTTCATGAAAGGTATTTTGATAACATAGCTCTGAAAAGCAAATTTGTAAGCAGATTTAGAACACATTCTGTTAACACTTACCCAGATCTTATTCTGCTGTTCTAAAAAACCCAGTGGGTATTCAGATGAAATAAGGCTGTAGATGCTTTATCTTAAACTTTTCCCTGTTTTCCTGCAACACTATGCAACATTTAAATGTTAAATGTTTAGTTTGGTCCTAGTTATTGCACTATTAAGTTTTTAAGGTAAATGTTACCATGCTTTCCTCAAGCTTATTAGTTCTGTATTCCTGCTAGCGTAGCTATTGAATCTGCATTTGTGGGACTGTTTGTGGGACTGGTGATCTTGTTTATGTCAGTATTTACTCTTAGAAGCTGAAACTTGACCCTTGATTCTAAATATCCGTCTTTCAGAACACTATGTGATGTCCCCTAAGGTAGAAGTGACAGGGTGGTAGGGGAAAACTGATACTTGTAATTATGTGGTGTGGAATAAAAGCTAACCTTTCTCTCCCACACTTTCAGAAGTCTTGTGAAAAACAAGTTGCCATTCAGTAGATACATTTCTGTCTTCTGCAGTGGGAGCAGAATTGTGCCTAGGACATTTAAGCAAAACACTGTAGGCTAACTGGAAGTTGTGGTAGAGATCACAGTCACACTGACATGGCAGTTTTCCTTTGTGATCTTGTTGCCATTTGCATGCAAGTGGCAGTTATTTTTAGATTATTGCATAAGGAGTAGTAACCATTTCCCTTGTGGGATAGTTGTTGAAGTAGAACTGAGCTGAAAAAAATACATAGGCAAATCTCCATGGGTGCATGTGCTTTGCAACATGTTAGTGCCAGCTCCCACTGCCAGGAGCATAAATCCGCAGCAGTTTCATGACTTTACTATGATAATATCAGTCATACCCATTCCTTCAGAAAAGTTTGACAGGATGTTGCTTTAATGCAGAAAGTATAAGAGACAATGTTAAAAATAGCATAGAGTTTGGGTTTTCTTTGTCGTTACCATTAGAAAAACCATTTATTTAATTACATAGTTTGTAAAGGAAGTGGTCAGCTGCAAATTATCTGTTGTTGGAGGCTGTTTATAGATTTCAGAATGCTATGTGAAGAGGCAGAGAGGAAGTTACCAAGACAAGGGTGGATATTAACCAGAAGATTGACAGTAGAACCTTTCTCTCCATAAGTTTGCTTTCTGGCTGTGAAAGTTTTCCTTTTTGACCATGTAATTAATGCATGTTTGGAAATTCGGCATTTCATCTTCTTGCCATTGCAAAGTTAGATATCTGCCTAATGAGTATTCCAGTTTACATTTCCAGATATGGTTCTGAAACTTCAATGTAAGACATGTTAAAAAGCTTGTATATTCTATAGAAGATTCTTTAATGAGTGGTCATGTTTTTAAATCTGACATTTGGAACTGAACTTAAGAAAAGTGAGGACAATATTTTAATCATTCTTAATTGCACATCTCTTCTATTTAGATGACAAAGCTCCTGTGACTGATACCAACATTCCTTCTCACTTGGAACAGATGTTGGATATTCTGGTTCAAGAAGAAAATGAGAGGGAATCGGGTGAAACAGGACCATGTATGGAATATTTGCTACATCACAAGATTTTGGAGACACTGTACACATTAGGAAAAGCTGATGTATGTATTTCTCAGCAGAGCACATTATCTTTCTTGTGAGCTCCTAATTGTGATAGAGACTGAAGTTCTACAGTAGGTGGTAGTATAGGACACTGAGCTATAGCAAATAGTTGTTTGCTTGTGTTAGCAACATATTATGAATAACTGTCTTTTACAAGTATGATCAAAGTGAGCCAACCAAAGAAATGCTGACTAAGGCAGAACTCTGAGATTTGTTACTCACCACTCATAATATTGACTATGAAGCTAGAAGTAGGACAAGCATATTTGTTCATTCTAGTATTTTTCTGGCTCTACAACAGAGTATTCTCCCTCTCTGTCCTTTGTAAAGTGTTAGGAAATTCTTGGGTGAAAATCACTGTATTAAATACATACTTTGTTTCATTTTTTGGAATGTGATAAGTTATTGCTCAGAAAGACTTCCATGTCAGAAAGCATTAATTTAGGCTGATTCCCAGACAGCTTTCACATCCAATTCTTTGGTATGACTGCAGCCCTTGGCAGTGTTGTTTGGTTCTTCTCATGTCTGGTTTGTGGCACACATGAAATTAGTGTCATGGGTTTGGTGCATTCTTGTTGCTGTCTTTCTTGGCAGACTTGTGAGCTGAAATGTATGGGGTTGGATGGATCATGGAATGAATTAACTTAGCAGCCCTTGTGCTAGAGGTGTATCATGAGGCAGATGCAGTTAGGAAAGCATGGTGTATCCTGATCAAAGGATAACTGGAGCTCTCCATGTTTTCATTGTCGGTCAGTCTTTTACATATTGTCATGCGTTCTTAATCTACTAGATTTTACATATGTAGACATGTAGGGTACTACCTGTTTGAGCCTGGAATGTTTCTTGCTCTGCAAGGACCAGAGCTGTTACTACATCAGCTGTCCTACAATCAGACTAAGATGTATTGAAAACACTTGCTCAGAAATACAGCTCTTTCAATAATCTATAAATTTTGTCAAGAAACCAAGATGAAATGGTGACATATGTGACGTGGGTAATTAGTAGTATGTTTCTAAGAGTTGAGAGAAGTCATTTTGCACTCACGCAAATATGCCTGTACAAGCAATTCTTCTGCAGCCTGTCTTTATGCTTGCCACTTGTGAGTTGATACATCTGAAGTAAACACACAGTTCAGTGCTTGCAAGATGTTGCAAAGATCTGTTGCAAAAAGAGTAATATCCTTTCACAGCAATCACTTAGACTTACTACATTATTGTAGATGCACCCTGACAGTCCATTTTCAATGGATTGCTTGATAACTCAGTAATAGTTTGGGATTAATAATCTAGGGATAATTACTTTGGGAGGAGAACCAAGTTAGGCAGTTGTCATTCCTGGCTGTTGCCACTCATGCTCGTTTCCCAGTCAATCAGATAAGAGAAATTATGTGGGTTAAAATTAACCTATGGGATAACAGCATTTATTGATGTGGTAGGACACAGTCAGGAGGGATTTAGCTAGAAACAAAGGGCCACGAGCCATCAGATCTCATGGAGATGTGAAAGCACTCTTATGTGATGTGGTGCATGAGGGACAGTAGAACAAGGGTCTGGATGTTCCACAGATACTTGTGATTTGTGTTCTGCTGAATATCAAGGAAAGCAACAGCCTTCTCTTGTCCTGGAACATCTGTTTGTAAACACTATCTGTCTGAGGTTAATTGCTCGTGAATTCAAAATACATTTTGTAGACATTAAGGTGCTTATCATTTATTTGTACGAACTGACTCACTGAATTGCTGGGGTTTGCAGCACAGTACCATAAAATTAGAGAGCTGACATGTAGCCAATTAATTCAGGGTTAATTTCCCCTTATCATTGTATTGATAGGGAATATTTCCTGTAAAGATTGGTAGAAGTCTGCACTGCAGCAATTAACTGAAATTATGAATAAGTTGAAAAAGAAAACAGTACTGAAATGCAGCATTTTTTGTTGTTCTCTGTTAATGTCGATAAAAGGAATGTGTTAACAGATGATGGTATTTTAAAAATGCTTTGGGATGAATTACTGCTGTTTCATTAGCCATTTTGAGTGACAAATTTGCATCTTGTTTCTCTCCACATTTGTTACATTGTTGTTATTGTTCGTCTGCTTTCTTTCAGTGCCCTCCAGGAATGAAACAGCAAGTTTTGGCTTTTTATACAAAACTTCTTGGAAGAATACGGCAACCTCTTCTTCCCCACATAAACGTGCACAGGCCAGTGCAGGTACTGTTCAAATTTGAAGTACGCTATGTTGTAGCATGACAAGTTTCTCTTATTCTGCTGTAGCTAATGAGCTCTTTAATACTTCCACTGTCAAGTGAGTTAAAGAAACTGCTCAAGTGCAATGTCAGTTTAATGTATTGATGATCAGAGCCTTGAACTGCAACTGCAGTGCAAGTCAAAAGTAATAAAGAAGTCTCATTCACAGCAATCTAAACCTAGAGCAAATGTTTAAGTCAGTAATCCTACATCACTGTAGTATGTGTATAGAAAAAGAACTCAGTCCATCATTCCTGGAAAAAAGCTATAATTTCCTCTCTGTCTTAATTGTTCACTTTTCTTTACGTGACAGAAATTAATCAGGCTATGTGGTGAAGTTCTGGCAACACCAACAGAAAATGAAGAAATTCAGTTTCTCTGTATAGTATGTGCAAAGCTGAAACAGGATCCATACCTGGTCAACTTCTTCCTTGAGGTGAGTAAACCAAATCAAAAGTTTCTAGGTGTATTTACTGTGTCATAGACAAAATCTAATGGAGTAGTGAAGGTATCACATTGTGCTTCTTAGATTTGTTTTCATTCCTGTGATATTAGAAGTTGGTTGGTTTGGTTTTTTTCCTTCCAGAGACTTGATACATGTGATTATTTTTAGTAGAATTTCATTCAGGGCTCACAAATACACCTGCCTGAGGTCCTTACCCTTCATAGTGAAAGTATCTTTGGAGTAGGATTATAATGGATTATAATGTAGATCACTGTGTGTGGGGAGACAGTGGATTGCTGATGTTGTTTTGTCTGCAGCCCAATAAAGATGAAGGGACAGATTGCATGGGGCATTGACACCTTGCAACTTGCTAAGTGTTCTGCAGGATTGGGCCCTTATTTGGTAGTAGCACATATGGTCTAGCTGCAGTGCCAGCTCACGATCTACAATTTGACATTATTTTCTATCTGTAAGAAAGCCAAATATCTTTACTCCCTCTTCAAACTTAACATGTGGCATGGATGAAATCATAGTGGGAGGAGGAAGAATTTCTAGACTGGCTTTCTGTTCCTGTTTAGAAGGAGCATATAAAAGTTTTAATTTATAAAAGTCTGTTTAGAAATGCCTTCTGCTCCCACTTTGATGTTTGCTATAGTGACGCAGTATCTATTAAGCATATAGAATCATAGAATAGTTTGGGTTGGAAGACCTTAAGATCATCCAGTTCCAACCCCCCTGCCATGGGCAGGGACACCTCACACTAAACCATGTCATCCAAGGCTC
>WYDI02010805.1:0-37868 GCA_009867235.2 Psittacus erithacus | reverse complement strand
CTCTTCTCCAGGCCGAACAAGCCCAGCTCTCTCAGCCTGTCTCCATAGCAGAGGTGCTCCAGCCCTCGGAGCATCTTCGTGGCCTCCTCTGGACTCACTTGAGCAGCTCCACCTCCCTCTTGTGTTGGGGGCCACAGAGCTGGACACAGGACTGCAGGGGGGGGTCTCACAAGAGCGGATTAAAGAGGGAGAACCCCTTCCCTTGACCTGCTGGTCACGCTTCTTGCACTTGGCCTTGCTGACCTACATGAGGTTCGACCTCTCCAGCCTGTCCAGGTCCCTCTGGATGGCATCCCTGCCCTGCAGCATGTCAACCACACCACACAGCTCAGTTTTGTTGGCAAACTTGCTGATGTTGAATGCATCGAAGTGTTCCTAGAGAACCCTGCCCTGGCAAGGCAGTGCTGGCTGGTGCCCCACACATGCAGGAAGGGGACTTGGCTCATCTCCCCTCACACCCTTCAGCAATGACATGACTAGACAGACCCACTGGCAAATCGCTCCCTGAGAGCTCACGCACGCACTGCTAACAGTGGCAGCTACCCTGTAATAACCCACTGTCCCTATCATTACCATTAATTATATATTAACATACCCCATAATCTTAACAGCTGCTCAGTCACATCTCAGGGGGTGTGAGCTGCTTTCAGAAGCCACCTGGCTCCTTCTCTGGCTTTTACAGCCACTCATCCTGGAGAGGGGCTTGCAGCTGGGGCAGGACTCAGATCCAGCAGGGAGCCATGAGATCAGGACTGGGATGGGCAGAAAGGTCGCCAGGGCTGGAGTCACAGGGAAGGCATCGATGTCCTGGCTGCCCCACACTCCCAAGGGACAGCACCAAGCACATTATGCAGGATCACGAAGCATTAAGCTTGAGCAATTCCCTGCCACTGCTGAGTTTCATCCCCGCAGCACCAGGGAGCCTTGCACCACTGGTCTGCAACTCCAGTAGTGCTTTTGATGCATGTGGCACAGGGTGGAACCTGGCTGTATGAGAGGAGACACTCCAGCCAGTGTTCAGATAGCACATCCCAACCAGATGCTACAGGAGTTCTCCAGACTCATGTACCACCCAAGCATCCCCTCAGCAGGCAGCAAGACCCTCAGCATCCCTCACCTCAGACTCCTCCTCCCAGCTTGCTGAAGGGAAAAGTGATTTTCTTCTTCCACCAAGCCAGGGAAAGTTGAGAGATGCAACACAGGGGAGGTAACCACAAAGCTGCTGCCCCTTTCTGGAGCTACCTCCTAGAAGCTGCGCCAATCCCACATCCGAGACTATCCCAGGATCAGCAGCACAGCTGGCACTGGGGATGGACATACAGGTCTGTGCTAGCAGAGGTGGTGTTTCTCTTGATTCTGATAAGGGTAAACACACACAGCGTCCTCACGAAGACACAACCTCAGGGGGACCAGCAAGGATCTTCTAGACAGAGCTGTCACCATTTCATCTCAAAGGCAACACACTGCCTTCCATTCATGATGCAGCTCCATCCAAAAGGCAAGCTGGAAAGCAGCCTGGGGCTGGCTCTGCCCCGAAGCTGCAGCTGTTTCATGTGGCTCCAACGCCTCTCGCCCTGCAGCTCGCGCTTTCAAAGAGCTGCCTGCATGCACACAGGCACACAAAACACGGTTAATGAATGTCTCACGTCCCGCTGTGTGTGTTCTGACACAGCCCCGCTTGCCAAGGGAAAGAACTGTGTGGATGTATGTACATACAAAGGCTTTAAAGAGGATGTTCCTGGCATTTCTCAGCTTTGTCAAAGGGGTTTGGTTTTTTTCACATAAAAGCCTAAAGCAAATATACTCCAGAAGAAGGGATTTTTAGAAATCTTGAATACTTCACCTGCATGTGCAACACCGGAGAGCCAATGACACTCCCTAAGGAACGTGTTTTACAGTAACTGCTTCAGACTGAAAAAAAGACAACTGCTCAGAAGAACATTGCTACTGGCTAGTATTACACACACTGCCAATGTCAGTGCTCTTTCACAGGGGGAGAGGATTAAACCCTTCAGGGATGAGGGCTCAACATGGCAGCTTTACGTGCTTTAACCGCGCTCAGATGTTTCACAGTTGTAGTAAGCTGCCCGCACACTGAAAGTCTCTTGGTGCACAGCACAGCCATGGAGTCCAGCAGGATGAACGCTTGTGCTGTGCATGAGGATTCAGGTTATTATGGAATGAGGATGAAACTTTATTTCTGTCCTGTGAGTCAAACAAACTAGGAATCTAACACACTGACCATGGTGTCATGTTTAAGCCTTTCAATGAACACAAACACCCGCTCCTGGTTCCAACTATGCAAACAGCCATCACTCAGGACAATTCTCACCTCAACAAGGCAAGTTTTACCTCTCTGAGGTGGTCGTCTGCTTACCTTTTGTCACCTGCAAGACTGCCCATATGTATGTTCCCTGGGTGGCTTAAAACACCCAAGTTACCAAGCCCACTGTATGCCAGTCACTGAAAAATAAACTACTTTGTTTCTAAGCAGCAGAGGTTTGGGGACTATGGAAATATTCAGCAGGAACTGACATTTGTCCTCAAATGTGAGAGGTAATAGCAGCAAATTTTGAATGATGTATTAAATTTCATGATTCACCTGATGCCATAACCAGACCTTCCTAGGCCAGATACGTGGATCATAGCACGTTCTTTGTAAGAAGCAACTGCATCACATCTGCCGGCTGTCAGGTTTTTATAGTTTTCTTTGAATTATCAAGTCATTGCCATCATTAGAGAAAAGACACTTGCCTGGAAAGCCCAAGCCCCTCTGTCAACTACTCCACTCCTCTAAACCATCCCCTGTGTTTTTAACTGTGTCAGAATAAACTCTCCACTCCTTTGGACGAAGTCAGAATTGGTTACCCATAAAAAACACCCACTGCAATATATTTGCATACATCTATGAAAGGAGAAAATATAATCACTTTATTTTCAGTATACAGACTAAATCCCACCATAAAATAATGAGAGAGCACATGTGAATAAAATACTCTGCACTTAAGAAAGCCCAAGTTTGCCATGTCTGTGGAACCCATCGTTTGCTGCATGGTGCTCAGACCTCTCCAGGATCACTTCCAAAAGCAGCTGCAGTACTCCCAGGAGCAACACTCCATCCACTACAATTCAAACAATGCTCCCAGGTTGCATAAAAGTGCTATGTTTTCCTGTATACCTTGACATACTAGTTAGGTACAACACTATCTCATCACTTCTGCTCCCAAACTATGTCAAGTCCCCCTCCCACCCTTACACCAAAGCAAGAATTACTTCTACAAGGAGGTAAAATCAGCAAGTTGTGGCAACACAAACTTCAGAGGTGCAGAACGATGGCATACTGTGATCTGCAGCATGTGAACATGCAGCATGGACTGCAAGGCATAAATACTGACGAGCTGCACACAGGTGCAAGCGCACAATTGCCTCTGTAAAGCTCTCTCCACAGTGCAACTCCTCCCATGTTACACACATCAATGGGTGTGTTATTGCTTGTAGTAAATTAGACCTACATAAGAAATTCACTCGCAAAGCACAAAAGTCACCAGTGGCCTCTAAGCAGCTTTGCAGACTGATCCTTGCAGCTGGATTTTGCCGCATGCTACACACCCGTGGTCGGCTACAATTTTCTGCAGTTTGAAACCTGCATCTCCCATCCTCCAGCAAACACAGTCTGTCTTCTCTGACTCATATTTAAACACACAACTGCAGGCAGCATAAAGCAGTATTACAGTTAATTTTTACAAAATTCACCATGTTCATCTTCATTCAACTTAAGAACAGCTGACCTGGGCTGTAATGGCAAAGGCCAGTAGTGCCTAATCCTCTCAACACCCAAGTGTCAACAGAAGAGGAGCTGACATTATCACAGATATTATTATATGCCCAATGGAGCAGACACATTCTCACTGGATTTTCTGGCTGCCAATGACCTACCTTGCCCATGGTGACCGAAATGGGTTAAGAATCCAGACTTTACATCTTGCACCTCTAACTGAATGAAAAAGTTTACAATTGAGTGTCTTTAAGGAGTAATAAAGCAGCTCTTGGGATTTCTTTCCAAGCAGACACTGACTCAAAGGCTCAATACAAACTCACAGTGTTACAGGGGACTCCCAGCCAGTCACTGACAACTCATAAATCTTCTCTTAGAGTTACATGCTGCACAATCACTTTCTTTCCAAATGCATCCTGACTATAACCTTGTTTTATAGCCTCTTTTGCTAACTATACTCTTCATACAAGTTTTGACTGCAAACGCTGCCCTTAATAAGTATCCTAAAATCGATTATTTCCTGTCTACTGGTGCTCCAGATGCAATGCTACCTATAAAAACACACAACTGATTCTTCCAGCAAATGATTCAAACCAGCACTGTTCTCAAACAACAGGTTGGCAAAGGTGGGCTGCAGATTGCAAAGTCTCCAAGCTTTCCATATCATAAAGTGAGGTAGCAACAAGCAGCCTTTGAAACAGCACTGTCTCTGCATTTTCCCCTAGTATTAAATTCCTCTTGCACACAACGTAGTGAGTGAACTCGAGGCTTCTCTGGAGCAGTGGAAGAAAAGGGATGGTAAATAAATAACAAATGATAAGAAGAATTAGGCCAATAGTTTTGCAAAGTTTTCCTTTTTGGTACCAGCACTGAGCACTGCTCATTTTCATGTGGAGAGGAATACAAAACACTTCAGTCTCTTTGTGAACTTAAAGTCCAAGTGACTTCTGCACAATCTGCTTGGCAATTTTGTTAAACTGTTCTCTGTCTTCCCGCCACATCTTGGAGGCATCTACATTGGCTCCACTTTCATCATTTGGCTCTGAAACGAGAAAGACTGAAAGGTAGGTGGACAGGCAGGCAACGGAGCAAGACCCTCTCGCTTCTTCAATAATGCCTCTGTACAGCCACTTCCCTGTGGCTCTGGCATGCCTCCCCTGCTTGGGACTAGAGAAACATCACTAGAAAGAAAATCCAGTGACAGCCACTGGATTCCCAAATGGTTTTGACTGAACTGATCACAAGAGAATATCACAGCAAGGTCGAGTTTAGGTAGAGACAAGTGGCAGAGAAGCAATACTTTCTTTTGTTTATGCTCTCAGCAGCTGAGCCCCAGCATGCACATGGAACGCCACAATAAGACACCATCAGTACTGTCAAGGGGGCATAAAACTGCATGCTGCTCCCTGCAAAATGTCTCTTTCTGGTTTTGCAGCTTCACAGACACAAAGCCCTCCCGACCAGGCCACCCAAACAGGCTCCGTCACGCTTTGGAATAGCTTGTTCTATTAAAAAACAACAAAACAGACCAAGAAAACCCATAGAATGCTTTCATTTCTGCAACATCTTTCATCTGAGGATTTCAGGGCATTTTACAAAATACATTAAACCCCCATGACTCCAACACTTAATTTTGTACAGAGGTAAGCTGCAACATGGGATTCATTAGGCTCATGGTCAGCATACAGTGGGACAACTGTCAACAGGATTACACAAATTACTAAAATGGAACATGCTCTACCCACTTTGCTTCATGCACTAGTCCAAATCCACCCCAAACTAGTTCACAGCAGACATCTTAGGCTCTTACCTTTTTTGATTCAATTACAGAATCCCAGAGTGGTTTTGGTTGGAAGGGACCTTAAAGATCATCCAGTTCCAACCCCCTGCCACAGGCAGGGACACCTTCCACTAGACCAGGTTGCTCCAAGCCCTGTCCAACCTGGCCTTGAACACTGCCAGGGATGGGGCAGCCACAGCTTCTCTGGGCAACCTATGCCAGCGCCTTACCACCCCCATAGTTAAGAGACACAGTGGACAATGCTGATGGCCTGCCCTTAAAAGACAGTAGTTGTCTAAAATCTTCTATAATTCAAAACTGATTCTGAGGGACACATCTCTCTTCTTTTCAGGCAGTTCAGTGTCTCTGTCCACTATGCGGAAACAGATGCATCTTTCAGGGAGCTCTACACAACAGAGCTGAACCACAGCCCTTGCTGGATTTAGGGAAAGACATTTAAAAAGCTGTACAAGAAGTTTTTTCACCTCACCCCTCTTCTGAAGAAGCCTTCCTCTAAACCACACATGGCAGAATGGGGTACATGAGAAATAACAAACAGAAATGGAGGGTGCTGGCTCGTTAATCTCCCATGGACTCCAGTTCACCCTACTGGTTAGATATGGCTCAACCAGCTTCTAAAGCCAAATCCAACACAGGCTGTAATCAATACCTTTACAACCTCCAAGAGTTGAATGGACATCATAGACAAATACAAAGACAAAGCCCAGGTTTTGTGCAGAAGCAGGCAACCTGGGGAGCCTCTGGTCCCATCT
The DNA here is from genome assembly GCA_009867235.2 of Psittacus erithacus. NCBI lineage: Eukaryota > Metazoa > Chordata > Aves > Psittaciformes > Psittacidae > Psittacus > Psittacus erithacus. Next base: position 31,540 of record WYDI02010805.1, on the reverse strand, counting down.
GACCATCACCATCTGCTCAGCTGCTGCTGAGCAGCTTTAAATGCCCTTTGCTCACTTAAAAAACATGAAACAGCAAGTAGCAGCTCTAGCTAACTCAGTAACTGCTATCTGAGCTACTGCTAATAAAACAGCAGTCCTTACCTGCCAGCATGCTAACAACTGACAAGAGGATCTTTTCCACACTCTGCACGGGACTCCACCGCTCAGCACTGCTTTCATATCCCATGGGATCATCCCCAGGAGCATGAAGAATAGAGATGCAAACTCTCCCATCTGGGTAAACTGCACAAGAAGTACAGGGGAATAGTTGTTATTCAGTGGAAATACCTGGCCTCTCCACATCTTTAGCAGAGATTAGTACTGGGACTTGGCCTTCATATGACTGAAGCTAAGCCTCTTCCAAAGGCAAGAGGACATAAAATCTGAAAGAAATCTAGCAAAAATCTCCTTTAAGCAAATCTGACAAACTTGAGTCATCCTTCCCCAGCAGAAGCCTGCTGGGAGCACTTTTGTCATTTAATAGCCAGTGACAGGATCTGTGGAAAAATAAGAGATGCAGCCTGGTGGAACAAGGCAAGTATTTATGCATAGACACAGTTCCAAGCAGGTAACCAGTCCTTTTTCAATCAAAGGACAACAGTCACACAGCACTGAATGCATGCTGGAGTCCTCCACTAGATTGAGACTGTAAAAAGAATCTCAAAAACCTGCTCTGCTGCAGCAAGGAGGAAAATTGGTACATTACAAGCAACATAATTGATCCTATTTTGAACGTTATGGAGGTGCAACCAGAATAGTTCATACTACTGCTTTTAATTTTGCTTAAAGCTCAGCAGGATTAAATTGCCTGGAAACAAGGTAACCTGTCAATTAAGAATACAGCCATCTTCCCCTCCCACCTTTAGCGCAAGCAAAGCATCTGCAACAGTACAAGCCGTCTTCAGAGAAACTGGGCTCCACTGACTTGACAACGAGGGCAAAGAAAGCTTGAAGAGGCAACACAGAGAGAGTGGAGTTTGAAACACGGCTTTAGCAACACGGCCTAAGGCTGGAGCCTCCCAAGGAAGGACAACTTCAGCCCAGTACTTTCAGTGCTTCCATTCCTTGGGTGACCAACCTGTGCCACTGCCAGGAAAACAAGACAAAACAAAAAGAGGGAATAACTGCTGGAAGCAGTTGTGCTCATTTTCAGTTCTTTCCATTCACTCAGCTGATGTCTGCACAAGCCTGCAACATGTAAGCACTTTGGAAGACTTTTATTTATGTTCCCCTCCTGCAGCCCCAGGCTGAGGACTAGAGCTGTTCTAGCCATAGCTGGAAGAGGTGAAAACAGCATGTGCTGAATCAGCACTTCTCCTTGCAAGTTAAGAACACACTGGTAGAAGGTACTTCACTTGTAAGTTACTCTAATGAAACAGCTGGACCATAGCAGTACAGTCAAGACAGCAAAGGTTGATTCCTCTGATGTACTCATCTTCCCACTTTGTCACTAAATACTCGTGCAAGACTTGCCATTAATTACTACTTGAAGTTATCTTTACCAGAGCATCCATGAACATCATTTTAAGAGAAGATAGTTCTGTGGTGTCTCAGTTCCCCATGTACATAACACAAACTGCAAAGGTAAGGGAACACAGCAGACTTCTTAACATTATCCTTGCAATTCCTTAGAGGTGAAGGAGTAAGCACTTAAGGCACCCAGTTTCTACAGCCTGTCTGAGTAGAGCCAGACCATCACAACGCCACCTGAGAAACACAATTCTAGAGTCTACTTTTGGTGATCTCAATTTTAGATTAACATCACCCAGAATCACAGAACTTTAAAGAGCTAAGCTGACCATCCAGTATATTCCAGTAACCCCCACTAAGGAAGCACTCACACATAACACATGAGAGTCAAGCAGTTTGTGCCTCTCCACACCCCACTCCTCCCTGCTATGCTGCGCACAAAGCAGCTGCCAGCAGCAAACCTCAAGCCAAGGCCAAAGCTGGAGCGGCAGAGTATTGTGTGGACATGGATTTTCTCACGGAGACCAGTCCTGCCAAGAAGTTTGGGTGAGTAAGTCCAGCTGCAGCAATATGCCAATGTGGCCACACTGCTTCCAGGTGCCAAACTTTGCACTGGTGCAGACATCAGAGCTTCAGAGGTGATGCTATACTGCCTTGGGCATGTCCGCACAGTTCTACACTGTGATATGCAGGTGTGTCTTTCATAGGAGTACAGAAAGATGTGGACTAAATGGGCAAGGATCTGCATCAGTGATACTCTGAGGAGGGAAGAACAGAACTTCAAGAAATTACAAAACTCCTTGGAACAGGATGAAATAAATTGATTTCCAGCTGAGATTAAGATTTGTGTTATGCAAGTGCAGGAATGTCAGCTGGGAAGGAAATACTAGGCAGGAAGACAGCACTTTTGTCTCATTGCTCTCAAGTGGCAGAGGCCTAATAGGCTAGAATACAGATCCAGCGCCTTCAATTACTCCCACTGAAAAGCCTTAAGATAATCTTGTCACCATGAGAATTGCAGAGAAAAGGCCAACAAAGCCTTACTATTAAATACCTGCAAACGTGTCATCTGCTTGAACAGAGCACTCTGTATGTACCATCAGAAATATTGCTAAACCTGAAAGAGAATCACCCTTGATAAGGATGCCAGCCCTCCTGCTGCAAAAGCTAGGTTTTAAAATGCACAAGCAACCCACTTCCCCACATGTCCTGCTGCATCAGACTTACTGTTTGGATGGAACATCTCACACGTGAACCTCATCTTCGGAGGACTTAACGGGTAGTCGAGTGGGAAGCTCAGAACAGCAGGGAACACCCCATACTCAAAACAGGTGTCTTCTGGACCCCTAGAAACAGATAAAAAGCTATTCACCAGAGTTTTAAATACTTCTTTCACCCAAGTTCTTGTCTAATGAGACATGTGAGGTTTGGGCCATACCCATCTCCTTCAGAAAACAAAGAGTTAACGCACTCTTACCCCACACCTCTTAAACTTAAATCCAAATATGGGGCTTGGGAGGGAAGGGGGAAATCAAAGCTTGCACACTAAATTACTAGGAAGGTCACAACACTGTTTAATTAGCAGGGTGTGTCTGGATAAAATTGGAGTATCTGGCTCCAAGGCATGTTCCAGGATTTGAGCATCTGCACGTCAAGAGAATGCAGAGGCAGGTGTGGGACTCCTGTGCCTTTGAAGATACTGTTATGCTGCACAAGATAGAGATGTCAAATGCCATAGCTCAAAAATAATTTATAAAACCCACGGAGATTCAAGCTGCCAGTTTGGAGCACAACCACCCATCAACACTTATCACTGACTGATGAAAACACCCCACAACAATGCCTTATGAAAATAAAAACAAAGCTCAGGGACCGTAATTGCTAGACGCAGGACAACAATGCCTCTTTGCAGACTTAAGGTACTTGCATGCACACAGAGAACAAATGGCTTCATCAGGGTTCCTGCAGAAACATTTCCCTGGGTTCACCATCTAGTTCAAAATGCAATGAAGCTGAGAATACAAAGGCAACCATTTCACCCTCCCTACGCAAAACAGTTTTGGAAAGTGAGCAAAAAATTTTCTTAGCCATGATTTATTAAAACTTGATGCACCATGTGGAAGTTATAACACAAATATGATCTCCCTTGACTGGAAAGTACAAAACAAGCTTCACCACTTGAAAATCTTTGCCAAGGAGACCTTACGTATTCAGTAAAAAGCTTTTCAAATGAGGGTTATACTGTCTGGGAAATAAGGTTGAGGAATATATTAATGCTTCCTCCTCTTCGCAATGCAGACTCTCCATGTCAGAAAGAACATGAAAGTTCAAGGACTCTTTAACAGCTAAGACTGCAAGTGGTAACCTACAGAAAAAGAAAACTGAGCTCAGCAAAGCCTAAAGCCCTAGAAGGCTCACTCTCCTGAACTTTGGGATTCAAAAGACTTGGCTGATAGTAAAACACAAGAATGCCGTGATTTAACCCTGAGTATTGAGATTGGCAGGTAAGATTAGAGGAATGCATCAACATACAGCAAGAATGAAAGCTTAACCAGCTCAACCATTCTGATCCCCTTCTGGCCTTTTCCCTAATTTGGTCAGGATTCAATTCGCATCTGAATGCATTTTTTCATGAACATTTTAATTCCAGCTGCATTTTAAAGGCTTATTGTTGAACTTCTAAGAGTATGTACATACACCCACTGAAAAGCTGGTGGGTGTCTCATGTTCTGTTTTGAGAGCAAACACGCAGCCTTAAGGGCTCTTCTGTCAAATATATTAACCCAACATGCTCCATTTTAGGACCTGTATTCTGTGAGCAAAATGTTTTTGTTTTAGCCATTCAGTGCTGCCAGGATCAACTTCAAAGAAATGATTAAAGCTGATCCAAGACACCATTTGCAACTACAAAACACTCAGGCCACAACATTTAAACTTGACAGCATCACTTTCAGTTCAAAAAGGACATTGGCAGGGCCAAAGAAGTAAAGAGCAAAGCACCTTTTGCAATCACACCACCTGCTCTGCAAAGATTTCAAAGCACATGGACATGGACAGTGGGATTGAGTACACCCTCAGCAAGTTTGCCAGCAATAAGCTGTGTGATGTAGTTGACACGCTGCAGGGCAGGGATGCCATCCAGAGGAAACTGAACAAACAGGAGAGGTGGGCCTGGGCAAACCTCATGAAGCTCAACCAGGCCAAGTGCAAGGTCCTGCACCTCAGTCAGGGCAACCCTAAGCACAAATACAGGATGACTCGCCAGACAACCCAGCTGCTTAGTTGTGTGAGAGATATAACAAACAACTCTGCTGACATAAGACATAGCATGAAAATAAGAAACTCTGAACTCCACAAGCTGGCTGACTTAGGCAAGGGGAAGAAAAGGATGGTGGGTATATCTGCCAAAATACGAGTGAAAAGCGCACTGACAAGGACAATTAATTCTGTAATCACAGCTTCATGTACAGCTGCAAATGGTTTCTTATTTGTAGCAAGATGCTGGAAAAAGACCAAAACCCACAGTCACCAGATGCTGAAAAGGGGAATTCTATGCTAAAAAAATTCATAAGCCTAATTATATACCTAATTACCTTTTCTAGACAGGTTTTTGGTTAGTTGACTTCAATTTATCTTGTTTAGTTTTCAAACAATCTTTAGTCTAATAAAGCTCTTAACAATCATGTGGGGTTTGTGTCTTTTGGGGATAAACGTTAATAGCACACACCTGTATATGCCAACCAAAGAGGACAAAACTTGGTCTTGAAATGCTGAAGTCACAAACTTGCACAACACGTTGCAGCGCTACAGTAATGACTGTTATGATGGTAAACTCTCTTGACATGCTAGAGCTATTTATCATCACAAGTCACCCTGCTGCAAAGATCTGGCTTTCATACTCTAACTCAGCATCTGTGTGATGTCTTATCAAAAGGGTCGCCAGGCTCCAAACCTCCACTGTTCAGAAAGTTCACACTGTATTTTCAGTTCTGGATCCACTACACTCACTTTGGGAGCATAAGAACTGTTCCATCACGCAGACATGTCAATCAGCCTTAACATGTATATGTTTAATATTTCTCCAGCACTGCTACTATAGGCAAGAACACCAGAAATACAAATTATTACTACTATTATTTTAAACAGCATTATTCTACCCCTGAGCCAAACTCTTCCAATAATCCATGTAACATCACCCAGCCCACCTGTGAACTGATAAATGGGCAATGCCTTTTCTCTGTTAGGTCTCTTTTTTATTTAGTTGTCATCACATATGCTCTAGGTTTACATAATTGGGTGAAAGAAAAAAAATAGAAGTATTCTCTTCATTACTACACCACTTGCCTTTTGCACTTCATCTGCCTAAAAGTTTAAAGCCAGCTTTACTTCATTTCCTCACCCTTACTTCTTTCATTCCCCGAATCTCACACAGCACATTTGAGATTACAAAACATTAGAGAAGATAATCACAGACAAACATAAACAAGTCATTTCGCTTGCTTTCCAAATGTATGCAAACATTTCTACTATTAGAGTTGTGTAAAAAGATGAAAGTAACCAAACATGTTCAGGGTAAACATGTTTCTATTGAACCACAGCTTCAGAATTTAGCAGATCTTAAAATATAATTTAATATGACACACACAATACAGAAACCAAAATGAAAGTGTCTCCACCTCTCACTTTGTGCTGACAAAGGCCTGAAGCTCAACACTCAGCACTTTAAAGGGCTTTCAAGTCTGCAAGCAGCTCCTCTGTTGTTTAAGAATTTGTTATGGGAAACGTAAGAAAAAGTATTTTCTAGGTAGGTAATGAAACAAATGCAAAAGTACTTCTGTGTGTCCCCCATGAAAGCTCTACTTAACCACATAGTCTCTGCTGGGAGAAGGTACCAACAGGCAGGAATTTCCTTCCATATTCCAAGAAGTTCATTAAATCCTCTGGGATTTCTAAACTCTAAGAAATGCACAGCTGTCTGAACTCAAATTTGGTACATTACAAAACGCTTATCTCAGAAGAGACATCCCACTTGCAGAAAGAAAAAGCATAAGACCCTGAAGCTAAACTCTTAGGTAATTTGTTGCCTGACACCAGTTTCCATGCCAGGTGTTTATTTTCAGGGGACTAAGCTCCCAGGAAGTACAATCTGTTTATTACAGGATAAATTGCTATACATAAGCAGAGGCATCTGCCAACTCCTCATATCAACAAGCAAATAAGCAATGGTAATCCAAACCTCCATTTACCAGACCTAATATAACTCAGAAGCTCATGCTTGCCATAGAGGAGGATCACCCACGCAGCTAGCTTGTGTGGAATAGGTGATATGCTACAGCTCGGGAAGCTTTTGTATTGGTTGTATGCCTGACCCCAAGACACAGAAATCTTGTTTTTCATCCCTAGACAACATGCTCCAAGCTAACAGAGGAGATAGGGAAATTCTGCCACCCACACTAGTTGAGAATCTCATAAGTCAGCACTGGTGGTTGCACTGAAAAACCTGCTAAAAGCACAGCAGGGATGCTGCAAGCAGGGGCTCCTTAGCACTGGCTGAGGGAAAGGAAATCACCAACCCTTACTAAAGGAGTCATGAAATACAGAGCCTGTATCTACCCTAACAACAGACCATCAGCTTCAATACAGACTTAGCTGTTTAGAGCATCTTCACCGTTTAATTCCGTAGTATTTGTGTAATATGTCAGAGGCAAGTGACAAAGGTCTCTTTTCTTCTCCCCTACTGTTCTTGAACCTTATTGTGTAAAGATCATGAGTTATTACATGTACCCAAATTTTCCAAAGAAGGGTACAGCATGAGTAAAAGAGTATGAGCAAGAGAGAAAGTAACTTGTAAGATGCTGGGCAAGAAGATTTTGTCTTTTCATGGCAAGTTTTGCTATGAACAACTGTACCCATCAGTTGGGAGTGGAAGGGGAAGACACAGCTTTGTAAAGAAGTCTTCGTCACCTTCCAAAACACAACAGGTAGTGATCAGAGGTATTCACCAAGAAAAGACCTTTCTACACAGAGCCACTGCACCCTATGTCTTTACATGACCACACAATTCATGAAGTGTAAAATTAAAGATTTTTTTTTTTTGGTTGGACTTTCCCAGCTCAATCCCATTCCATTTTTCTAGAAAAAAAACAACTGAAGAGCAAGTGAACGCATTTCAGACATTGTTTTTCTCCTATCCCTGATAATCTGTGTATTTTGATCCACTTAAAACATGAGAAAAGCACAGCCTGTATTTGCAGCCCAGTAATGTTCCCAACAGGTCTGTGTGATCTACAAACAATTCATTGCTTCCTACAGTGTTCATATACGCAACACACATCCAAGGGAGCCCAAATGGCAATTCCTGTCAAGTTTGCAAGTTATTTATGCTTTAGGTGTGGTTACCCCAACCCTTGCAGTGTTCAAGGCCAGGCTGGACAGGCTTGGAGCAACCTGGTCTAGTGGAAGGTGTCCCTGTTTGGAACTGCATGAGCTTTAAGGTTTCTTCCAACCCAAACCATTCTGTGATTCTATGCTGATTATTATAATGACACCTGTACAATAAATGATCACTTAAGTCTCAATGCTGCCTCTGTCACACTCTAAATTTCAAATATAATTCCCTGCTCAGGTCAGAAAAGACATTCCCAAAGGCCAAGGCTGATGTTACGCACAACTGGTATTTTTCTTATATTCTTATTCTCCTCGAAGCTAATCACAAGAATGCAACTGCTGATTTTGGATACAAAGCTGTATTAACTCACATAATCAGAGCTTCCCATTCAAAGAAGTTCTCTTCATTCACAGGACCTATGAAATAAAAACAAAACAATGCTTAGTGCTACCTCAATGCAAAGCTACAACTTCACCATGCACAAACCCTGCTCAGCTCCTCACCTGCTACAATCCCCTCGGGTGGGTTCAGGGTCAGCTCTGTGAAAACAAAACACAAGGAAGGTTAACATGACCTGCAAAACCAAGCATTTTGGCTAGCATTTGGGTGGCCAAAGCTTAGCACAGAAGCCCCACCAGCAAACACCCTTGGAGAAAACCTTGAGGGCACCATGGGCAAAACTTCCCATGAAGAAGGCCCAGAATATGACTGCTCACAATGTAACTTCTTCATGCAAGGGTTTTCTAGGCAAAATTATTTGTATTTTCATGCTTTTTCAGGCTCCTAAAACTCCTGTCTTCCCAGGGCCAGCAATTTAAAACTGAGAAGGAAGAAAAAAGTGTCCTTCTACAAAGCATGGGAAACTCTGCTTTTGGACCACTGTACTATCCACAGGTACAAACTCAAGAGCCTGAAGACAAGGCAGGTTGCAACCCTGTAACCTCTCTACACCAATTCAGACTTGACAGCATCTCAGCACTAGAACCCAAAATGACACAGAAAGTTGAAGAAGCCGAAGCAAGCAAGATTTGACAAGCAGCTCTCTTCCTTGAATTCAGTCCAAGTCCCCCTGCATGGTCTGGAATAGGTGAGTCAAAAACAAAGCAGCAATAAAGCAGCCATGGCTGTAAACAGCAAGTGTGAATCCATCAATCCTCATTTTCTGTAGGAAACCAGTACAATTCCCAATCCATACTATAACCTTCAGCATCACTACCTCATTTCAAGCCTGCTGAAGCCCAGCCTTCTGCGTACTGATAAAATAATAACCCGTTTTTCTACTATCCAATGCAATAACCATCAACTTCAGGTTTCCAAGGTCCTGCGGAGTAGTAAGCAGCTGGCAAGGTGAAGTTCAACCATGCAGAGGAACCTGGTGGGGCTCAACACCAGCCCCACAGCTCCAAACAAGACGCAGGGCAGCCGGCAGGGGTTGACACCCTGACAGTGTCAGACTGGAGCAGGTGACAGTAATAAGGCCAAATGTTTTGCTGACCGAGAATGGTGTTTCCTACCTGATGGCCTGCGCACAACTAGTGGCCCGTAACACATAAAACACAGCCACAGGAAACACCACACACATTCCCACGCATGAAAACAAGCGGGAACATGGACCCAGGCAATATGGGAAGCCCCAAGCAGATAAATGAGACACCTGACCTGATTTCCATGAGGCCATATGTGAAACTGTGGGTAGTGCTGCACAAAACAGCACATGGAATTTTGTCTTAAAATAGCTAAGTTACTGTTGGATTCAAAACAATGCTGAGATACACTGACAGGAAAGACAGCAAAACTCTTCTGTTCATTGAGAATTCCATTAACTTTGGCACAGACCTCTCCAACTGAAGTTGAATAGCACAGCAAGCAGATTGAAACTCAGCGTTACAGTTTCCCATTACATGCTGGTGTTAAGGAGTAGGCTTTTCCCGCTTGATAGTGCATCCCTAACAGCTGTTCTTGCTGATGTTTTTAGACAGAAAGAGGGAGATGGCAAACCTGGGAGCTCCTGGAATCATTTTGCTCCATCTTGTGGCTTCCTCTAAGAAAATCTCTCCGATTTCCCATGATTTCTCTTTGCCACTGACAGAAGTGCTAAAGAGGTTTCCATCCTCAAGGATCACGCAAAGTGGTAACTGGGCAGTGCAGGTGCACATGAGCTTTGATTTTGAGTGGCTGCTACTATACCTGGTCACTGAGGAAGGAACAAACTCCTTTTCCACACAGATGGTCACATCCTACTCTGTGATTTCTCTACAGCTGCTCAAAGAGAAACTGGGAACACAGTTTACAGGGAAACATGGATCCTCAAACTACACCAGCTACTTGAGAGAGACAGCTTGCACAAAGTGAGAGCCAGGAACCACCTCCCTCAATCCCCCTTCTCTGACTGGCAAGACCAGCAGAAAGACTTTACAAGAGCCCTGGATGTAGCAGCTCCTGACCCATGGCTGACTGGTGACTGTGGGTCTAGGAAAAAACCTCCAAGCAGTGGAACCTTACGATCTGTGGGACAACCGAGATGGGAGCAGATTTGTCAGACACAGAGGGGCCCTTCTGCCACACTGTCACCACAGCTCCATCACGTTCACCTGGAGCTGTGGGACCCCATGCCTGGTGTTGTGGGGAGCTCCCTGCTCAGACACATGTTGGGTGCATGCTGGAGGAGCCCACGGTGGGGCAGCCCACACCACCTGATTCACAGCAATGTCGCTCTTCAGCACTGGAGAGCATTTAGAGAAGTTTCCATCTTCACATCCTACACAAGGCATCCTGTTTGGTTTGCAGGGGAGTTTTGCTGCATGCAGTCAAGAAACTTGCTTCCAAATGGAAACACAATGAAGTCCTAACTTGTAGCACCAGAGCTAAACCTTACTTGTAAGCTGAGACTGAATGAAACAACTGATACTACTGAAGTGCAATGCTTCTGTTAGGAACATGGGGCAGATTTGGCGCACACAATCAACACCTCCCTTTTAATTTCACTGCTCATCAGAGAGTCATTAGAGGAAAATTACTGCTAAGCCAAAGAGAGAACTAAAAAAAACCCTTTTGTTAAAGCAGTTAATAAAAAGATCGATCACATTCTTAACAGAGAAGTTTAGCAGTATGCTGTCTAAAAAGTGTACCAATTTAGCATATCTCCAAGGTGACTAAACACACAAGACTTGGGAAATATTAAGGGCACATGCTTCATTGTCTGACAGCATCTGAACTGAGACGCTTGAAACCAGAATCTTGTTCTTATAAATCTGCCTCAAATTCTGTTTTATTTTCTCTTCTCTGCTGTAGTACCCAAACAAAGCAGTTTGAGTTCACACAGGCTCATGGCACCGGGTGTCTGAGGTATTTCGTAAGTGTTATGCTCAGGAAAGAGCGTTTTCAAAGCAGATTTAATAGGGACAGCTACAGAGACCTACTGCAAATGTCCAACCCTCTTCCCCCCTGGAGAGCGCAGCTCATCACAACCCAGACCGGTGCAGCAGCCTTCTTGCAGTCCCACATGAACTCTCTCTCTCCAAGCAATAAGGAAAGGAAGCACTCACTTCAGTGAGGCACTGTCACAGACGCTCTGTTCTGTACAATGAAGGGGTACTTTTAATGTGAATTCTGAAATCTCAGAACTAACATAATTCACAAACAAAATCTCTCAGTTCACTGTAAACGCTATCCTGCGAAACTACACGGAGAAGATTCACTTAATGTCTGCCTGCAGCATTACATCAAATTCTTTTTGATGCTGCTTTACATCACTTTTTCCTAAAGAATTCATTCATATGAGACTTTCTAATAAGATCTCACAGCTTCTCAACAACAAAGGATCAAACCTGGATTTTGGGACTAAGGGGATTTATTTAAGAGAACAGATAAAAGCAGAGCCGAGTATTTTTGCAGCTTCCAGGTCTGTGCTTCAGGATTACAACACAAAAATGCAGGCTTCAACCAAAGACTGTCAGCACCAGCTTCACCTGCACAACTGCATGGTGGGGTTTGCTCCCTACCCCCAGGAGCTACTGGCAGCACCGAGGCAGCAGGGCCCAGGTCAGCCCCAGCCTGGCAAACACCTGTGCTAGAGACCTGCGCTCTGCAGAGCAGCTGAGAATAAACACTATACTGGCAGGAAATGTGCCCATAAATACTTTGTTTTATAAAGGCTGGAGTCTTCCACTGAGGATAAAATGAGAAACAACAACTCATCCCTGGGCAACCTTGGGAGCTCTGAAACGACCTTCACCAGAGCAGGAGGCCAGTTCATAGAATCATCACAGACTGGTTCGGGTTGGAAGGGACCTTAAAGCTCATCCAGTTCCAACTCCTGCCATGGGCAGGGACTCCTTCCTCTAGACCAGGTTGCTCCAAGCCCCATCCAACCTGGCCTTGAACACTGCCTGGGATGGGGCAGCCACAGCTTCTCTGGGCACTCTGTGCCAGGGCCTCACCACCCTCACAGGGAAGAATTTCTCCCTCATGTCAAATCTCAATCTCCCCTCTGTCAGCTCAAAGCCATTCCCCCTTGTCCTGTCACTACAGACCTCTGTAAAAAGTCCCTCTTCAGATTTCTTGCAGGCACTTCCTACAGCCCAATGCCATCCTTCCCCTACCAAACGCTTTATTTTCTTTCTCCATTCTACTTTCTTGCCTTAAACAAAAGCTACAACATCACAGGACAGAGGCAACCGGGTAAACAAAAAGGGGAAAAAATACCTCCTGCCAAAAAAGCCACCTCTGGACACCTCACAAGCTCACTGAGGAGCAGATCACCCCCCCCCAGGAGAAAAGGATGTCCCCAGGGGATCCAGCCACCGCTCACGCACCTGCAAGTCACATCTCATGCAGCTTTCTAAACAAACAAGTCTGACCACTAAATTTAAGTTTAAAATCTGCTATTAACTGCTGCGCTTCCGCTAAGGGCTTGACAAACGCCTCTAATTACGGCCACCAAACTCTACAACAGAGACTTCCGCGACCGCAGTCTTCCGCCGGGAAAATTTCACCGGGAAAACCCCCCGAAAAATGGGACAAACGCGAAAGCAGATGCGAACCGCGCACACACCGCGCTCGGCGTCCCAGCAGAGGCAGCAACTGCCGCAACGGCGCAAGGAGAGCAACCCGGCAGCGAGAAGCGGCGCCGCCCGTGTCTCCCTCTTCCACAGCCGCACTCCAACCACCCCGGCGAGCCCTAACCTCCTGCCCCGGGTGTCGCTGCGGGCCGAGCGTCGGCTGGAACACGAGGGGCACAAGGAGGGAGGCCAGCGGCCTGCCCCGCCACCGCCCATGCGCCCAGGCTTTAATAAGGATCCCGTCAGGAGGGGCAGTGGGAACGCTAAGGGCCGCCAGCCCCTGCCCCTACTCACGCTTGTACTCGGCCATCAGCCGCTTCAGCGCCGTCCCCGCCATGGCGCGGCCCCGCCGCTGCCAGCGCCGCTTCCGGGAGGCCGGCTAGAGAGGACGGTAAGAGACTGATCGGCCGCCCGCTCCTCCTCTATGGTACGCACATAGTCCTCCGAGCGCCGGAGGCGCGCATGCGCCGCCGGGGCGAGCAGCGCAGCTTGGGGCAGGCGGCTCGACAGGGAACTGGGAAACTCCCGGTCCTGGTGGTGATCCCTCAGGAAACAGGCAGCGGACACGGAGGGAGGAACTGCAGCAGCTCCGTGTGGAAGGGGCGACAAAGAGTGTACAAAGTTGCATTGTGTAGCAGGCCCCCGGGGAGGGTGGGTTTGCAGCTGATGGAGGGTGCACCAGCAACCCCAGAGGCTTATACCCAGCCACGTGCTTCTGCTACCTGGAGAGTCTCTGAAGTGGATGTCTGAAGCGTGGCTGCCAGGTACACGTTCCCCGGAAGAAGGGAAATAAGAAGCCACGCGCGAGGAGCACAGCCGTATTAAGGGTAAGGCAGGAGACAGAGTACCAAACTATATTTACTGTATACAATAGTAAAGGACAACAAATAAATGTACAAATCGGTGAATAAACAGTGAGGTCTACAGGACGTCCCACCCCAGCCCATATACAAGAAAATGAAAAAGAAAATAAGGGCCTTTCCAGCAAGATTCCCAGCAAGCGGGAGATGATCCAACATGGCCAAACAGGTCAGGTGGATGTAAAAGGCAGGTTAGGATCCCACGGAGCAGCAGCAGACAACTTACAACCTGGCCTTTGCAAAAACTCATCTGGAACTGGCTCCACACTCTGCACAGAGCTCAAACCCATCACACAAATGCATTTAAAATTCATCAAGTTTGGGGAGGCAGTAGAACAGATGGTTATTTTGAACACCTGTACACACATTTCTCTCTTCTCTTGCTCACCAGGTTCTTGACAGCTCTTCTGCACATACAGCCTGGTGACATTGAAAGATGCTTCCCCCCCCATTAATAACAAGTTAATCTACCAAAACCAAGTATTACAAAGAAACCTGAGGCCACACGCTTGCAGTACCCACTGAGAAATAAAAGCCATGTTGAAGGGAGCAGGAAGCGACAGGTTCTGCCCCGCACTCAGTAAACCACTGACACTGCAGTGATGGGTTTCTTGTTTTTATAAGCTTGCACAACAAAAAGTACTGCTGCTCTATCAGGAGCATTAGTTTTTTGTCCTAGCTGCTCTGCTAACTCTGGTTCTGACAATAATTCAGGACAAATCTCTTTCCTGCGTTAAAAAAAGTGTATTTCAGATGACTTTATCATAATATGACAAAGCACATGTAAATCTGCAGTATTTTAAACTCCAACTCTATGCTAGGCATTGTATCTGCATGTACCAGCCTCATGTTACAGCCTTAAAGCTTCTGAAGGAACGATGTTTGGACACACACTAAAAACCATAAAACCAGCATCTCCTTTCCTTCTCTTCAGCATATCTTGAAAGGAAACTTTTCTGCTCACCAGCGGCATGAACATATACTGAATTATTTACATGGTTAGAACTAAACAGAGGGGCAAGGCCGACAAGAGCCAGGAATGAACACTCCATGCCCTAACACATGGGTGAATATTTAGGCCACAGGTTTAAAGAAATTAAAAAAGAAAGAAATAACAAAAAAAGGTAACAGCAGACAGACAATGCATACTCCTTAATCTGGACTTAAATCAAATTGGCCCAATTGAAGGTACAGATTAATCCCTGCAGATACTGTTTTGACTTGCACACGCAGTACGTCAAAGACAACAAGCAATTTTGGTAAATGTCCTCTAAAGTTTCAAAGGATCTTGTGTGATTGGCATGTTCATTTGTTTACTATTTAATAGCAAATCCAAGGACAGATGAGAGAGTGGGGTGTGATCGGGATCCTGAAATTCCTCTTCTCCAAGGGACGGCATATCTTAACACACTCCACCTGTCTGTTGCTGGAACACATCAATAGTGTCTTCATCTTCCATCTCCAGCTGTTTAGAGTAACATGGAAAACACATGGCTTTGAATACATGTGGTTACAAAAGCACTTAGCTCACCACTCCCAACCAGTACCAGTAACAGAGCATTTGAGGTGCAGTTTTGATCTGCATGCAGATACCAAAATATTTGTACAGCAATTTGCAGTAAAAGTATTTTTCATACCTGTGCAGGTGTGTCTGTTTCATTAATTGGCTGTCCATCAAATCTGAATCTAATCTGCCTCATCGACAAGCCCTGCAAGTTCAAAATAATTCATATGAATCCAAACGAAACATTCACAGATTTACTGTCAGAACAAATCTTAAAAAAATTCAGACTCAAAAGATTTAACCAGAGGGGAAACAGTGCATCTATACTGCTAAGGAAATCGAAGAAGCAGAGCTATTAAGAGTGACCTCTCACTGTGCTGCTGTCACAGCAAGGACTCTATATGGAACCACAGGTGTGGGTCTGGCACTTGGTTGTGATCCTGCTCTGCAAGGCACAAATAGCACAAGTTAATTTGCAAAGATAATTTAAGAACAGGTCAATCAATATATCATTGTGTAAAGCCTCAGAGGACATACCAGAAGGAGCAGCAATTGTTTTGCATGCAGTCAGAGTTAATGTTAGATTAAGTTGACTCAAAGGAAACAATTTAAAACAGCATGAAAAAAATACGTTTTTGCGTAACTAGCTACCAGCACCAGCTATCCATAGTTAAGACAAGTTTTCATTCATGCCAAGCATCTGCTCCCATTTCTAGTTCTTTATCTTCTTATGAGAAAAGAAGGCCTAGGGAAAAAGAATTTGCAGGACCTGACACAGACTTTTTTCCTCACAATGTTTATCAGAAAAACACTGGAGTCTAACATTAGTAAGTTGAAGTTGCCCTTAAAACCTAAGCTGAATTCATGCCTGTTCTGAAAGTGTTTAATCACAAGAGGCAGTCTTTATTCCCTGCCTCAGGGATCCAGGTCTTTGCTTTGCCCTCTAAAATCCTTTGAAATCCCCATGACTCACACTTCCAATCATATACACAGCCACATGAACACAAGTACTCCCCAGGCTTCTCTAAATACCCCATGTATTTGGTTCTGTCCTGGTTTAAGCCCAGCCAGTAACTAAGAACCATGCAGCCTTTTGCTCACTCTCCCCTTTTTCCCTGTCCCCACTCCCAGAGGGATGGGGAGGAGAATCGAAAGAATGTAACTCCCACGGGCTAAGATAAGAACAGTCCAGTAACTAAGGTATAACACAAACCACTGCTGCTGCCACCAATAATAACAATAAGGGAAACAACAAGTGAAGAGAATACAACCGCTCACCACCTGCCGACCGATACCCAGCCCGACCTGAGCAGTGATCTAGCCCTGCTGGGTAACTGCCCCCAGTTTATATACTTGGCACGATGTGCTGTGGTATGAAATACCCCTTTGGCTAGTTTGAGTCAGGTGTCCTGTCTCTGCTTCCAGCCGGCTTCTTGTGCCCCTCCTCACTGGCAGAGCATTAGACTCAGAAAGTCCTTTGTCAGAGTAAACATTACTGAGCAACAACTGAAAACACCAGTGTGTTACCAACATTGTTCCCAGACTAACGTCAGAAACACAGCACTGCACCAGCTACTAAGGAGAAAAATCACCGCTACAGCTGAACCCAGGACATGTTCCCATTCCCAGCCCAAGAAGCATTATGCTACATCAGACATGGGACAGGGAAGAGGGTAAAGCTCAAGTAAGCAAAGAAAGGATTGTGCTCGTAATGGACATGGGGAAGTGCAGCAAACAGAACCGCACTCTGCTTCCAAAAGGCATCTTCATCCCCACCCTTTGCTCTGCACCACTGCTTCCGGTCTATATTGAGTGCTACAGGCTCAGGAACTGGGCTGCAGGGATAAACCCCTCTCCCATTTAATAGCTCAGGGTGGCACTGGGAAACAGCCTCCATCTGACACTAAGCACACGGCTGCCACCTGCAGAATACAGGAGTCCAAACTGCAATGGGCAACAGGACAGACATGTGAGGGAGGAGAGAAGACAAAACCACAGACAGAAAACACACTCGATATAGTTGATCAGGTTTTTGGAGATGATAGAAGTGAGGGTTATAAGGCTGAAAATTCAGAGAATTGGCTTCACAGCCAGGATCAGAATTCACTGCTAGCAATGCTGCCACAGGGCACTTTCAGCAGAAGAAACAGTTTTCATTAAGCAAAGAGAAAAACATTAACACTGAAGCATCCCAAGTCCTCGCTCTCCTGCACACTCGGACACATTCACCCTGATGCACTAGTATTTTAGACAAGCAGTGAAGCTTCTGCCACCCCAAGGGCTGTCCCGCGGAAGGCAGTGGGCCGGGAGCAGCCCCTTGCCTACCTGCCGCTCGCAGTACGCCTTCATCAGCTTGCTCAGCGGGGTGTGCCGCTTGATTTTGAACTGCACGACGGAGCCATCCTGCCCCGCCACTTTCAGGTTGATGTGATCATTCTCTGTTTTCACGCCTTCCTGGATGAAAAGGGCGAGGAAACAGCCGGGTCACAACGCGGCCGTGCTGCGGACCAGCCCCGCCACCACCCCAGGCACGCTCCATGTCAGCTGCGGCCTACAGGGGCCGGGCGGCCTCTTTCAGAGCGGCGGGGCTGCGCGGGGCCGCCGCTTACTCCTCCTCCTCCTCCTCCTCCTCCTCCTCCTCCTCCCCCCGCCGCGCCTCGGCCCGGCCCACCCCGCCATCTTGGCCGCCGCACGCCGCCGGGCGGGGCGGGGCCCACCGACAGCCCTGCCCCAGGGCCCGGCGGAGAGGCCTCGCTGTGCCTGTGTCTGTGCGTCCGTGTGCGTGTCCGTGTGCGTGTGCGTGTGCGCGTGCGTGCCCGTCCGGTGGGCCTGGCCTCGCCTCGCCGGGGCCGCCCCGCTGCCCGCCCGCCGCGCCTCACCTTGGGCTTCTCCTCCGACATGGTGGAAGGGCCGGGGCGAGGAGGGGAGAGGGGAGGGGAAGGGACAGCGCGCGCTGAGGGCCGCGCCCGCGCGCTCGGCTCCCGCCTCGGCTCCCGCCGCCTCCTGCCGCCCGCGAGAGCGCGCGCCTTGACCCCGCCCCGCGCCCTGCCGCCCCGCGCGCCCATTGGCCTCCCCGTCCTGGTCACGTGAGGGGGCGGCCCGCGGCGGTCGCGGAGGCCGCGCGCGCCTCCCCGGGCGGCTCTGGAGAGTGCGTCACGGGGAACCGGAAGTGCTGCGGGCGGAGGGGCGGGGGCACGGGCACGTCGCGTCCCCGCCGAGCCGCACGGGGGCGCTGTGCGCCGCGAGTCCGGCTGCCTCGCGTCCGGCTGCCGCGCGCGTAGGCGCCCAAAGGGCGTTGGGATCCCGCGGAGGGGCCCCCTGGCAGGGAGCGCGTCCCGCTGCGGCCGGGGGTGCCGCGGCTGCCTCCCCGCGGGATCGCTGCCCTCCGCAGGGCCAGGAGCTGGGAGGAGCCCCCAGACCTCCATCGCAGCCGCTTGCCTCACGCTGGCCTTCAGGAGAGCTGGCACTGGCCTCTTCGGGGATCTGGCTGGCACAGTCCCAGGGAACGCTCCCTTTTCCATTCTCCTTATGGGGATGCATCCCTGCCAGGATGGGCAAACCAGCAGGGGAGAGAACAGCAATGGCCCCCTCTCCTCCAGTTCCAACATCGATGTTCCTCCCTACCCAGTTCTTGAGCCATATCCCACCTTCTCCCCAACTTCCCACAGCCATCTCAGTACCCGATGCCCTAACCCCTCCAGGTGCACAGTGCTGCAGCAATGAGCAAAGTGGCACAGAGGAAACCACTAATGGTCCCTTCCCAGCACCCTCCTGCTTGTCCCCAGGGCACAGTTATGGTCCATCCAGGCAAGAAGCTGGCTCCCCAGGTGGAACAGGTCACTCTGCTGCCCTGGTTCAGGAGAATGTTGTGGTTTAAGTCCACCTGGCAACTAACTACCATGCATTCATTTGCCCAGTGGGATGGGGAGGAGAACTGGAAAAAAGGTAAAAACCCACAGGCTGAGATAAGAAAAGTTTAATAATTGAAGTTAAAGTAGAACAGTACAATAATAATAAAAGGAAATAAAGAGGAAAGAATAAACCACACAAAACCCCCCAAAAAGGTAATGCACAGTAATCAAATCAGTTCAATACATAATCAACATAGTGTAAAGGCATCTGAATCCTACAGTATTGCTATCCGTGGTGGCCACCAAGCCCAGGAGACCCCCTTTCTAGAAAGGCATACAGAGGTAGGAGTATTGGGGCGTTTCCCCAGATTAGTTGCAAGTGAGAATGTGCACATGGAACTGCCCTACTGGAGGCCTGAGATAACCAGAAATTTGTGCTTTTTGAAAGGAATGCTCATGTGCCAGGACAAGTACAGGCACCTGGAATAGTAGACAAGGCCTCCTGCTGACCAGTGAGTCAAGAAACTAGTTTTTGCCTATAATAAAAGAAAAAGAAAGGTGAGAAGAACGTGACTCTGTTTGTGTGTGCGTGTGTGAAGAGTATTTGGCAAGGCAGGAACAAGATACATAAGGCTGCTTTTGCCCTTGTCCAGGGACAAGGACTGTTAATTGCATTGCTTTGGACCCTGTAACCACCCCAGGGGTAAGTGAGAAGAAACATCATCCTCCAATATTGCCACCGTGTGTTTCTGTACCAGCAGACCAAGCACCTGGAATAGGGACAATGATGTCACCAAGCATTTGGCTCATCTTCTGCAGCAGCTGAAGTGATAAATGGCACCATGGTGGTCTCCTCATGGCAGGGGAAGCATGGAGTCCCGTGGCTCTGGGAAGGCACCATTCACCAGGGTGGGCAGGTCTGGAGATGCTAATTCTCAAACTTTGCATAAGGGTTCTCTTCCTTGAACAGGCCTAAAAGAGAAGAGAGATTCGTTCAGACAGCAACTGCCATGCCAGCCACAGCCAGCAAGAAACCAGTTCTTGTTAACAACTGTCATTCATGTTTCATCCGGCCTCCTGTCCTGCTGCCCTTCTGAAAGACCTGCTCTTACTCAAGCCACGCATACAGTCAGCACTACTTCACTCTCCTCCTCTGCACAAGAGGAGATCCATTAAGAAGCTCTACCTGATGGCAAACTCCTCTCATGCTGTATGAAGTCCAGGCTTAGCAGCACAACTGATCTCCCAGAGCACCCCTTCTGCACACTCCTCCTGCTAGACTGGACTTGGGAGCAGAGAGCACACACCCAAATTAAATAAAAATTGATCTTAGACTGGCCCCTCTGCTCCTATACCCACAGACTGGGAGACAGCAGGGCAGGGTATGGGGCTGACTTCTGGGCCAGTGAGAAGCCCCCACGCCACTCTGCTGGCTGCTTTCCCCGCCCCATCCCAACACTTGAAGAAAGCCACAAAGGACAGGACTTTAACTCTGCAAGACAGCCCTGGAGCACTGGTCTTCCACTTCCACTCTCCCCCCAGCCCAAATGCAAAAAGACCACTACACTCAGTGTGCATGAACCCAACTACTCCCTACTCCACAGCCACCCTGGGAACACCCTCAGCAGGCAGGCAGGAAAGACCCTCCACCACCTCCAAGCAACAGGCTGCTCTCCACTTCCTTCCAGCCGGCTGTCCCCCTCAGGCAGGTCCTCACTTGCCCCAGGGCCACAGGATTCACCTGAAGGACTAATCCAGCCCCAGGAGGGAGGCTGTGCCCTCCCAGCACTCAGGGACTGAACCAACACCTCCCATGGACCTGCTGCCAGCATGGAGGAAAGGCTCTGCAGTCAGGCTGGTGCCTACTCTGCCCTCTTCCAGGCTCCTGCCTGGCCCCCAGGCTACTGGCTCCCCAGCACCACTGACCACAGGGCTGCCAGAGGGCTATGCCTGAAGAGCAGCAGCATGCAGGTGGTGCTGTGTCTACCAGCTTCTGCTTCTCCCCTCCAGCCAAGCCCCAGGAGCTTCTCATATGTGCTGAGTTTGGAGGACACAAGCCCCCACGAGTGTTAAATACCCTCTCTTTCCTGCCTAAGAGGCATAGCACTTGTGTGAGGTCACAAGCCATGATCCAAGCATTTCTACGCCTGCTCCCTGAGGGCAAGAGAGCAAGTCACTGAAACAGGGGAAGCAGATACTGTTTTCACTGCCAGCTAGGTCTCTGCAGCTGTAACCATAGCAAGGAACATAGTTACTGAGGCTGCTCAATCTAAAGCTTAGCCTGAATCACATCAGCTGATGTGATTCAATACTGTACCGTATTTTCTTCGGATTTCATCATGTCGTGATTTCATCTCTGCTCTCCTGCAAGAAGCAAACAGAAACCCCATGAGTCAGTGACTGGAGTACAAAACCAGGCAAGAGGAGCTACAGCCCCTTGCTTCTTCCCAGCCTATGAAGTTCCAGGCTGTCAGCTTCCCCCCTACTCCCCACTCCCAGAGACACTAGGAACCACCAGAGCCCATGCACATCAGCAGCCATTAGGGAGTTAAATACACAAAGCTGTTGTGATGCTGCATCCATGAGTCACCCAGAAAGACACTGCTCATGAGGTCTGCATCTGAGCTAGGGCTGAAGCAGCCACTGACTGCACATTGTTGAGCCCCACGTGTCTCCTGGCATCACGTTTGACAGTGCAGACAAGAGACTGCGGCTGCAGGGTAACCTCACCTCTCCTCCTGCCGCACCCGTCTCTTCTCCCGCTCCCTGGCCATCCTCTCATCTTCCTTGTCTGGCCTGATAAAAAAAGCCTGTTAGCAGTGCTCAGCACTCGGTTCTGCAACAGCACATGACTGCATTTAAGCTATTACGGGCAAACAGGGGACCACTCTGATACTTGCTTTTTGCTCTTTTTCTTACAACAGCAGCAGCAGCAGCAGACCCCCAGCATGATGAGGATTATTCCTCCCACCACAGACATCGCAATGATCAGGGCTTCAAAGTTGACTAAAGGATTTGACAAAACACATTCAGCACAAAAATACATGGGTGCCTGGAGATGTAATATTCACAAGCATACAGCTACTTCATACAGTCACCAGCAGCTTCAGTCACTGGGCTGGAGACACATCTAGCAGCATGGAAAAGCAAGATGGACATAGTTACCTATAGGTATACCAAGTGTTGGTAACATCACACACACACACCACACCCCCCAATTGAGTATATGTAGCTGCAAACTATGGCACTCAGTTACTGGCTATGAGGGAATGAACAAACGCACTCAGGCCCATCTCCTCCAGCAGAAACAGGAGCAAAGGTGTCTTAATCACTAACCCAGGTGAACAGTAACCCATCAAGGGAAAAATAACCCAGCTTCCAGAGACCACAACTGGCACTGGAGTTCCTGCTCACAGGAGCCAGCCTCAGAAGTCATTTAAGAAGAGATGACAGTGGACTGGAGGCACTTACAATGTCTACAGTCCTTGGGTAAGAGGCAAAGCAAGACAAGATCTGTTGGGATTTATCAGCTTGGGGCCTGCAGTGCAGCTGAAGGCACAGGGCTGCTACATTCACCCCACCACCACATCTTCCCAGGGTCTGGGGGAACCTGCTAACCTATACACAGCACAAACCCCATTGGGACATAGTGGTGAAGCAGGAGCCTTGAGCCCTGGCCCCAGGGAGGCAGTTGTCCTACTCAACTCCTGCAAGAGCTGTAGCCACACCAGCCAAAACAGACATACCTAGACATCACCTGAAATCCTTTGCACAAAGAGGGGTTTCTTTCCAAGTATGATACAGACTGCTCAGAGACTTGGGCCTATGGAAATATTTGTTTAGGAGCCACTTGACACACAGCAGCCAAGTTACAGAAATCGTAGTGCACTTGAGCCTCCTCAGAGCACTTCTGAGTCCCTCTTCTCCATTCTGCTCAGACCTTGAACCCAGTTGAAAGCTTGAGCACTGTACATGGTGTACTTCAGAGCATTTCAGAAGATGCCTGCCTGTCTCCTTGCTGCAAGGACTCAGCAGTAGCAGGCTTATTGGGATGCTCCAGGCTGAGCTGACTGCACCACTGAACTTGCTTTCAAAGCCTCTGGCTCCTGCTCCCAGTGGAGAGCTTCATCACTGCCAACCACTGTGCCATCTGACTCTCAAACCATACTGCATCCCTACCCAGACTACCATGGCAAGCACCATGCAAGGAATATGGATCCAGATACCAACCGCAGACAGCTGCCATAGCCTAGCAGGTCACCAGAAGCCAGCAACCTACCTGCTTGCAGACACTTGTGTTTGTCCCTACAGGTGGGCTCACACAGCTTCTCTATGGGTCACCCAACAGCAGGGAAGCCTGCAGGTCCATGCTCCCAGTAAGGCTTTGGGAAAGATGGTATTTGAGACCTGACTGTCCACAGCACTGCCTTGCCTTGGAGCATCATGAAGCTTTTGCTGGCTGCACTGCAACAGACCCACAGTCATGTAGGGGGCAGCCCAAAAGCCAAGGATTGGAAGTCAGCCCAGGGGGGTAAGACAAATCTAAACAGGCTCTTCAGCTCAAGAGGGAGTTTCTCCACCAGCACATGTCTGTATTGGTGCTTCTGAAACCTCAGATTCTGGGATAAGCCCAGGGTTCTGATCACCCCTTTCCACAAACAGAGGTCCATCCCAGAGCACAGGGCACTGGTCCACCTGATGATGAAGGTGTAAATGTCACACACACCCGAAATGCAGACTCATTTAAGAGCTAATTTCTCACAGGACTGATCCCCTCTAAAGCAAGTTTTGCAAATTCAGGACTGTGTTCTTCTGTAACAAAACCTTTTGTGAAGCTACTCGCATAAAAGCTAGTATTACAAGGTCTTACAGAAGCTCCAGAACAACATGCTGTAGTGCTTACAAAGAGGAAATTCTTCCTCCACAAGGTATGGGAGCAGTTAGCCCAGCCTCAAGTATAATAGATGATAGGTGACCACAATTCAACTCCAAGTTCCCCATCAAGGGGATAGGCAAGAGAAACCAAGCCCCAGCTTGCTTCCTACCTGCCTCAGCCCCTAAAAGCTGGGTCCTGTCTGAGCATGAGCATGCACCAAGCTTGGTCTAAAGACAATTTCTCCAGAAATTCACCAGGAAACAGAACACCAAGGAGGAAAGTCAACCAAGAGCCAGCTAGAAAAAGCTCCAGGAAGTGACCAGGCTGCAGGCAGGCAGCTGCAGCACAGCTTATGCAGGGCTGGTTTTGGAAGAGGTCATTTTCTCAGTTGAGTGAAGAGCTGAGCAGGACCACTAAGCAGGCATGCTCAGCTCTAGAAGCCCATGCAGACCTCCAGAGAAGTCGCCTCACTTCTGGTTCCAAGAGACTGTGGATTTTAAGAGCCTGCCTGAGGCAGCAGCCGCACTGTTAAACACAAAGGGCTAGAAGCAGCACAAGGAATGCCGCATGAGGTGCACAGGAGAGAGCTGAAGAGTCAGACCCTGGTGTACACACTTTGACCTCCTGGAAGGATTGCACAGGCAGCTGCCCACAACTATTTGACTCGTGTTCCCAGGTGCTAGCCACATTTGGAAGCCTCCACATCTAAGCATGAGGAATGTATTTAGGGGAGCTAAAGTCCCACAGGTCCTTCTTGCCAGAAGGCAGGGAACCACTCACAGCCTGCTTTCTTGCTCATGCTTCAGGAAGTTTGCAGAACCCTGATTGACTTCAGCCTCTCATTGCAACATGAGCAGTGACAAAGGGAGGCAAAGGAAATCCATTCCCACTAGCACAAGTGGCAATCAGTGCCATTTAGCAGCAAGCACTAAAGGCAGCTATAATTAAGCACAATCCACTTACCCCAGCAGACTCCCCAGCGTGCAGAGTGGAGCTCACACAGGTCAGCCGGGGGCAGAACTCTTCTGACAGGGTACTCCACACACTTCCCGCTGCTGGCACACCACAGGCACTGGGACACAGGCAGCACAGCATTACCAGTGTGCAGCAATGATGCCAGTTAGCCATGCTCTGCTTTGTTAGCTGCAGCAACAGGACCCTGCTGCCTGCTCCTGAGAGCCAGGTACCACCCAGCAGCAACAGGACACTCAGTTGTGCTTGGTTAGCACAGGCTGCATCAGGCCTGCCTGCATCAGTAGAGGCAGGCAAAGGGAGTGCAGATTTCTAGGGCAAGTAAAGACCCTGAGAACCCTCTTGGCTTGCATGATGGTCATAATAATCAAATCCTTAATTCTTATTCTATGCATTTTTGGAACAAGAAGGAAGCCTTTGAGACAAGGCACTTAACAGAGCTAATGAGCAGGGCAGGTCTGTGTGTGCCATCCCTAGTCTTTCCCAGAAAGACTACCTGCAGAAGCTTTGCACCCTCCTCTCCTGGTGGCTCCAACCCCTTACACCAGCACTTGGTTGGGTTTGGTCAAACTGGTTTTGGCTGCACCAGCTGAGAGATCTGACTCATGTTCAAGTTTGCCAATATCAGAGGTAAGGTGGGATACAGGTATACATGCTGCATACAAGCAGTACCACATCACCCACAGGCTGGTGGTGGAGGGTTAGCTTGTCTAGCCAGTTGAGCCCACTTAGCTCCTTCATGGTGCATGCCCCACTGACATGCATCTCCCATCCATGAAGAAGAGCTCATTAATCAACTCTAAAACCATACAGCAAACCCCAAACAGTTTCTAGCAACCTCTTCCTAGAGCACCAAGGCACTGTTCCCCTCTTACCATCATGGGTGGGTGGCATTTGCAGCATCCTCACAAGAAGGATAGGGGAGCAGCCCACCTTTCCAGGAGGGAAACTGCTCCATAACAGTCCAGCAAAGCCCATGCTATGTTTTCAGGCATTGCAAGAAGTTGGGAGTTCTACCGCTGCTACTTACAGTGACATTTTTCAAACACTCCTCGCAGCTCCTGTTCGTATACTGGCTGCAATCTACAGGAAGGAAAAAAAGATACCTCAGTACACTGAAGAGCTTCTCGGTGCTTTAAAATTCTGGGTCCTCAAAGCATGCTCCTGCCTGCTCTGGAGGTGGTCACTTCATCAGAGCAGCAGCAATGCAGCATGCTAGTGCTGCAAGAGATGTCAGCTTCAAAACACACAGTGTCACAGTGATAATCCCAAAAGCCTTGGAATGGAAATCCTCTGCCTTGACTACAACAGCCCAAAGGCCCAAGCTGTGAGTTCCTCTCCCTAAAAGCCTGAGCATCTGCTGCAGCCAGCAGGCAGTGGGGCAGCTCAGGGACACAGCTGGGGTCAGTCCAGAGGGACCCTGCAAAGGCAAGGCTGAGCACTGGGCAGGCAGTGCAGTCCTGTACCACCAGATGACAGATCAGCTCAAGCAAACAAGAGCTAGACAAGGAAGTTACTACCAGGAAGATAAGCAGAGGAGCACAAGGGGGACATGCAGCTATGGTCTCTGTGGGAGCCCGTACCTTCCCACTGCACATCAGTGAAATTCCAGTCCATTCATCCAAACCCTCCTTCAGCAGGAAACACTCCAGGTGACAAGAGGCACGATAGCCAAAATCTGCACCTGCGTTCTGAACCTGTTTACACCACATTTGGCAGAAGAAGACCCCTGCTCTATAAACATAGGCAGCTCCTAGCATATGGATGACAGCTCCCAGCATGGCATCCCAGCACCATGAATGACAGCATTCCCAGGGAATTCAGGTCAGCTGGGTGGGGAAATGGATCAGGTCTGAACACGGGATGAAGTGGACTAGTTCAGCTGCCTTCCTGGGCTTGCCTGCAGCTCCAAGCCAGTGCTAGCTCTTCAGGAAAGCCTTCCATAGGATATTCACCTACCATTTCACTGGCCTGCTCCTCCAGATCCTCAGGAAGGGTGGTTTGCCAGCCCTTGAGGATCAGCCATTTAAACCTCATCCCTTGCCTAAAGGGTGTAAGCAGCAGCCCATTTGACCAAAGGCTATGAACCAGTTTGCCTGACTACTTAGTAACTCGTAGAAGGATTGCTGCTTTGCAGCACTGTAATCAGGAAAACATATCAGCCCGAGGTGCTTGTTTTCCATGCTCGCAAGCAGCAAAGCCGCATTTTCTCTCTCCAGCTGGCAGGAACCCTGAGCTGTGACCCACTGTCAGCAGTCACATGCTCTGCACAGCCCTCAAAACAGCTGGGCAGTTTATGAACACAGCTCAGATAAGGGTGTTTACACACTGCCACCCCGGGAGGCAGAGATTGCAGATTTTAAACACTCTGAGAAACCTGCATCTTCCCTGTTCCTCCAACCAAGAACAGGAAAGCATCACAGCAGCCATGCTGCCCCAAGATTGTTAGCTTAAAAGAAGTCACAAAACAGCCCTTCTGCGTCAGAGGAAATACTTTAACCTGGCTCCCTACGCTTTTCCTTGGGGAAGGGAATCAGCCTACTCGCACAGGACAGCATGGAGAGCACTGCAGTCCTTCGGGACAGAGGAGGGAGAGCAGCTCTTGCTGTGCTAGAAGTTTCCTTCTGCCACTTAGCTATGAGAAAAGTGAAGAAAGACAGCAAAACATATGTTGGTCCTCACTCTCCTCCCAGCTGGAGCAGCCACCAGAAGTCTGGCCATCAACTGGAGAACAGTTTCTCACTTGGTGAGCAGACTTCTTGGGGCACACCTGAAGCAGGACTGTCCCCACCCTTTGCTAGAGCTTCCCCTCTACCTGGAACAGCAGCCACAGGGCTATGCTACCTCCTCCACGCCCCAAAGAGGGGCGGTCAGCCACCCACTGCTCCTCACCTACACCCAGATCTGATGGCCCCCATCTTCTTCCTGGTCTGAAGCTCCTGAGGCTGTCATCCCCAGCCTGTGCTGAAAGAGGATTTCCTCTAAAGGGTCATCACTGGGGGGACTGGCTGCTGGGCTGTTAGCATCACTGAATGCATGGCTACATTGCAAGTGGCAGCTGGGAAAGGAAAAAGTAAAGCTGCTTTTCCAGCATCCCTTCTTCCGGATCTCAGAGGGAAGCACTAGTGCCCCACACTGCACAAAGCCACACTCTGCCTTGGAAAGAAGGGCTTTCTTTCAGGAATGCTTAGAGCCGTCCATGAAAGATAAACCATGAAAAGATAGTCCATGAAAGATAAAGGATAACCCAGGACAACCACTGTAACACCAGCATCCCAGCCCTTCTACATGTCTTTGAAGCTTTCCCAGCAAAGATGGGACCTGCCCTCCCGGCTCCCACTGCCCATCCCAGGCCAACAGCCTGCACCAGGCTGCTCCATGCACTCCCGTAAAAGTGGGGCTCAAGAGTAACTGCAAGGACACGACTTCGGGCGCCCCAGCCTCATCCGCTGCGGCGCGGGGGGAAGCACCCAGCGGGGCCGGGACCACGGCCCATCACCGGGCTCACAAAGGCCCTGATTCCGGCTCTCACGGCGCCCGAACCAGCACCCACCCCGCTGGGGCCGGGATGGGGCCTCGCTTACCTCCCGCCACGTCCTGCGCGGCGGCGGCGGGCAGCAGGGCCAGGGCGGCGCAGAGCCCGAGCACCGAGGCCATGTCGGAACCGGGCCGCAGCCTGAGCCGGGGTCAGCCAGGACAGGCGCTGCCGCCTATGTAGCGCCGAGCGCGGGGCGGGGCGGGCCGGGGGCGGCTCCTCCCGCCGTGTCCCGTGGCCGGTCCCGAGGGCTGGGCCGCTCGGAGCCGGCAGAGGGGTGATCCGGGGCGGTCCTGCTGCGGTGCCGGCGGAGGGGTGATCCGGGGCGGTGCTGCTGCGGTGCCGGCGGAGGGGTTCGCACGGTTTCACAGCTCCGCAAGGCAGGCGGGGAGCCCTACGGGGCTGGGGGGCGAACCGGCCGCCGCACCCGCAGCCTCGGGCCCGACCGCCGGAGGGGGCCAGGCCCCCGCGGAGCTGCGGAGGCAGCGGCTTGCCCGCCGGGTTCGGATGGTGCCAGCCTGAAACGGGGACCCGGCAACCTGGTCTAGTGGAAGGTGTCCCTGCCGGTGGCTGGGGGTTGGAGCCGGATGAGCTTTAAGGCTCCTTCCAACCCAATCTGAGTTTCTATGGCCCTCCTCCTGACCCCTGCATGAACCAGTCCCCAAAAGGTCCCCACAACCCCTTCCCTCGTGGTTACATCAGTCTTTATAGCACGGAAGTGCGTTAACTTTGTTCACATTTATGTTAGTTCACATGATGCACAACGATAGGTTGTGGAATTTTACTGGAGACTTTGGTATTGTTCGTGCTTAAGTAAAACAAACAAAAGGACAGCCTGGCCCTCGTAAAAAGGACTTTGCTGCTGGGAAGCTTCATAGAATCACAGAATGGTGATCTCCAGATTTCTTATCAGTCCCTTTAGGCACTAGAAGCTGCTCTAAGGTCTCCCCAGAGTCTTCTCTTCTCCACGCTGAACAAGCCCAGCTCTCTCAGCCTGTCTCCATAGCAGAGGTGCTCCAGCCCTTGGAGCATCTTTGTGGCCTCCTCGACTCACTCGAGCAGCTCCACATCCCTCTTGCGTTGGGGGCCCCAGAGCTGAGTGATGCCAGTTCCTGCCTAGCCTTGAGAACCAACTGCTTTGGAGCACCAAACACACAGGTTCCATGTCTTTTCAGCAGCCCCCGAGTCCTCGCTATGGGCCAAGAGCCCTGTGTTTCTCCCGAGAGGCTGCCAAAATCTGAACCACCTGCACAGGTCAGCTCCTGGCATGAGGGCGCTCACCTGCGGCGGCAGAATCAGGAGCATCCCGCTCCCTCCTCCGCAGCACGTCTCCCACGGCTCAGCCCACACATCTCATGGTTTGCCTGGCTTAACACCATCGGCTGTTGACTCTTCCAGTCTGCAGGAGCTCTGTCGCGAGTGGCCAGCCCATCTGACTCTCAAGGACACCAGGAACATGGCAGGGAAAGCAAAGCTTCCAGAGCAGGCTGATGATGAGCTCCACAGTGAAGCAGGCGATGGCAGGGTGGCCAGCAGTGCTGCCTGCTCAAGCTATGGATCACCTCCTTCAGGCGTTTTTCTCTGTTTTGCTGAAAAACATTAGTTGTCTTCTTAGTTTAGGGCAATCCTCCCTCATGCCTCCCAGTCCTGCTGCCTGTGCCAGGCTGCCTGCTCCTGCTTGCTGCTGCCAAGAAGCCCACATGCAGGTAGCGATACTGCTACCTCATTCCCAAAGGACTGGGGGTAAAACCAGGTCCCAGAGCACTCTGCACAGGCAGCATCACAACCCTCGTCACAGTGACTGTCAAAAAACAATTATTTTGAGCTGTCTGCATTGCTGGGCATGAATCATAGAATCGGCCCCTTCAGGAACTGTAAGACTGCTAGAAAGTCTCCCCTGAGCCTTCTCTTCTCGAGGCTGAACAAGCCCAGCTCTCTCAGCCTGTCTCCATAGAAGAGGTGCTCCAAGCCTCCTCCAAGTGGTGCAGATCTCCTGGGCTCCAGCACAGGAAAGCACTCTGCTTTCTTGACCTATGGCATGTGAAAAACACCATTTATAGAGGCAGTTCTCGCATCGCAAATGTTGAGCATGTGTCCTTGAGGTCAGCGGGCTTCTTGTTTTGCCAGGAGGAAGACCCCAGCACCTCGCCTTTGCTGAATGAGTAGAGAGGCTGGGATGCAAAGCCTTTTTTGCAATTACAGTTACAAGGGTAAATATTTACTCATGCACATGAGGTATCGCAGTCAAATCAGGGCATCAGAATGTGGTTTTACATGGGCTTCTTGTACCTTTCAAACAGTCAGGTACAACATGACTAATCACTAACACCCACGCTACCAATTGCTAGTCGCAGTGGAACTTTGCAAAGTAACTTTTCTTTAACATTCTTGCTGCTTGTCTATTAAATGAGGTGGTTTTGGTGTCAGACTTGCTCAGATTACTGATCTGTGATGCTAGACTGTGCTGGGCAAGTTTCAAAGACATGTCACGGGTGCTGGGATGCTGGTGTTACAGTGGTTGTGCTGGGTTATCCTTGTCCTCCATGGTCTGCTCTAAGCTGAAGATTGCTAATGACACAGAGTTGTGTGGTGTGGTCAGCACGCTGGAGGGAAGGGGTCTGGACAGGCTGGAGAGGTGCAACAGTGCAAACCTCATGAAGTTCAACAAGGCCAAGTACAATGTCCTATGCCTGGATCAGGGCAATCCCAAGCACAAACACAGCTGGACAGAGGCTGGATTGAGAGCAGCCCTGAGGAGAAGGACGTGGGGGTGTTGGATGATAAGAAGCTTACCGTGAAGTGACTTCAGTGTGCGCTCACAGCCCAGGAACCAGCTGTGTCCTGGGCTGCATCAAAAGGAGTGTGACCAGCAGGTCGAGGAAGGGGATCCTGCCTCTCTGCTCTTGTGCGACCCCCTCCCCCCCACCCCCCCAGTCCTGCATCCAGCTCTGGGGCTCTCAACACAAGGGGGAAGTGGAGCTGCTG